>DWLN01000001.1:0-14793 GCA_018245415.1 Tapena multiguttata
AAGTAGTGTATTGAGGAAAATAAAATTTTCTTTCTTTCTTCTTTCTTTCTTATGTATATTTAGTGTAAAAAAAATGTATATTTAGCGGGGGGTTTCGGCGCTGGCGCGAGCGTTGATAAGGGATTGTATTGGAGGTGAAAGAAAACATCATTTTGTTATTTTTTATAATGGTATTTTATTGTGTCCCCATGCTAAGGTGTTAATGTGGTTGTTACAATCGTTATTATTTCTGATTATGTAGCGTTTATCATCATTTGCTGAAAGGATTTTTTTTCTTTTAACTTGAGTATATAAAGTGTGTTTGTCACTGGTGAATGTATGCATATTATCGTAATGTGTATTTTCGAGGTGTAAACATTTTTTATAGTCTTGTAAAAGTAGTTTTCGTACGACGGCAGCACAAGTTCCTTTATTTTTTTTAATCGTTACATCAATTCGATCATCACTTTGCAGGGCGTATGCATACATTTTGGGACGTAAACCTACAAACTCTTTAATGATTTTTCCACAACATTCATCCTTCATTAAGCCCACCACCTTTTTGTTTACGAGTGGTAAATTGTATTTGTTGTCAATTGGATAGTCGGATGTGTCAAATCTCTGTTTCACATCGTTTCTGATGTCATCATAAAAGTTGTTGGTTTTAATTTCATAAATGAATGAATCTGTGTCGGTGTATAGTAATTGAACATTGGAATCATATTTGGGTACTATGTATGAGTAATGGAAATCGTACATGATATATTTTGATAGTTCTAAAACACAGAATCCCACATAGATTGGTTTATTGTAAAATATCTCAGTTTTGTTCATTTGGATGGCGATTAAATTATCGGAAAATATTTTACAACTATGAAAATTTGGCTTGGCTATAAGTCTTTCAGCACCGTACTTGTGTTTCGTGTTACTTTGTCCATCTTCCCAACTGTTACAGAGTTTCACCTCTACTCTCTTGCTCACATTTTCTATTGTTTTTCCAAAAATGGAATTATTCATAAGTTTAAAAAAGTCTTTTTCAAACGAATTGGTGGCTGACATTCTTTTTAGGGTGTTTAATTCTATGTAACTCCTTAACCAAGGGGATTGATTAAAAGAAAGAATTCTATGAATTTTCGTGCATATCAACCCATTTTGTAGACACTGTTTTAAATTCATGTAGTGGATAATGTAGTGATTTTTATCATCGAGAGTGAGTAAAAGTTTTTTATTTTTACCACCGGGAGGGAGTTTTGTTTCTGCACAGAATGGGTAGTCATTATGTAAATCGTGTAAAACATGTGGATACTTTAAATCTACCTCTAATATGTACCCAACGTCCGAGTTGGGTTCTTGTTGGAGAATATTGAATGAGTCAATTTCCGATTGTGTTAGCCATTGGAAGTTATTTAAAGGCAAGTGTTGACTCATTGCATGACCGTAAAGATTATTAACATCTAGGTAAATAATGAAAGTGTTCTCTTCGTTAGGTTGAAATGTGTTTAAAAACTTGTTATTTGCCTTCGCGTATCTTTTTGATACCTGACTAATACCACCCCTTATCCCAGTCTTTATGAACTGCACCATCTCATAATCTACAAACAGTTCCATTTGAACTTTTGTATATTTCAACATAGCGTCCCACGATAGTGCAGGTGCTGTGAGATATCTGCATGGATCTAGTTTATATGATGCTAAACAGACTCTACGGAAATTTTCAAAGACTTCGGCCAATAAGAGAACATCAGTTTTTAAATATAAATCAGAGTATTCACCTAGGGTTGACACGTTAAATGTTTTCCATACATTTTGAGCATGAATATAGTCGTTTTCAGATATATGAGTTTCAGTTAATTGGCTGTAAAACATTTCTTTGTTTGGCAAATGACTATCGTCTAATTTACTCCAACAGTCTACATACTCATAGGGGAAAACACCTTTTCGCGACAACAGAGCGATTTCATCGGTATTGGAAAAGAAACGATGTAGTATTTTGTATTGATCGGGTGTGAGATTTTTTACAAGTTTCTCTAAACTGGAAGACATGAACTTGAATGAGTCGATAAAACGTATGTTAATATGAGTACCGTGTATGTTGCTTATGGTTTTAGTGAATGATATATACTTTTCTTTATTTTGTGGTATACATTCAATTTTACCACCATCTTTTGCCAGTTCCTTGATGAACAAATGACTGTCGTAACCAGAGAGATTGTGAAAAAGTATCGGAACATAACAAGGAAGGGTATAATTCAAATTGCAAGACTGATGCGCCAGTCCACGAATGCATCCTGTCAGGTGACAATGATCAATTACTTTTGTATCTGATGGTAAGAAAGACTTTTCGCAAATGTGACAAATCCCGTTTTGATCGTCACTCTGAACGTTGCTTAAACCTTCAGTGGTGTATATATATTTTTTTGATAAGTGTTCGGAGATTTGAATGACATCGTTCTTTATATAATCAACAAATTTCTCAACACAATCCTCACCACGATATAATACAAACTTAGACAATGATTCATTGTAACTGCAATGTATATAATAGGCAAAACTATATGGAATATGTTTATGTGTATATTTATTTTCTTTTAAAGGTTGTAATATGGATTCAAAATCTGCGTAAATAACAAACGGCACACTTAATTTACAGTGGTAGTTTTTAAACTCTAAATACTTTTGTTCATCAGTGGGAAGTTTAATATTTTTTTTCTCACATCCCACTCTAATGTGTAATTGATGTTTAATTTTACTTGAAAACGACTGTAAGCATTTATCGCAGAAAAAAACTTGACCATTATGTTTATTAATCTGTGAGCTAATTAAACGAGATAAATTTTTTATCCAACAGTAGTGACCGCTAGTATTTTGTTCATGGTATAGTAAATTAACATGACGTTTACCTGCTTTTGATGATATATACAAAGGTTTAATGGTTTGTTTGGATTCAATACCGTAAACGTTAACACTTATGTTGTTTAAAGTTTCAAATCGCTTAATGTCTTTAATCGTCACTGGTTGATTGATGCCACGCGTTTTCAACACAGATTCATAGTGTGGATATGATGTCACTCGTTCTGAATGTTTATCAACAGGATAAAATGAAGATAGCACTGCCCAAAAAAAACAGGCCTCATCCTTATTTTTCACATTGACACAGGCGCGTTTTTTCTGAATCCAAACAGGAAGAGGTAGATATGAGGATCCTTTCAATGGTACATATTTATTTATGTTAATGTTTAAAAATTCGATTTTCTCCAAGGTCCAACCACTATCTCGCTCTTGAAACTCCTCCAATTTACACAACAATGTAGAGATTCTGTTGTCATAGAACTGATGCAAATTTGAAGACTGTTCTAAGTACACATTCTTCGTGTTGAACGACTTTAAGTCGCGAATTACTTCATCCTTTGTTATAATAACAAAAGTGCAAAAAAACTCAATGTTCACTTTAATCCTTTCGTGAATCTCCAACTCGGTCTTGAGCACATTAATTATCTTGGGTTTAATTTTGTCAAAATACTTTTTCAGATCCAAGTGATCACAACCGTTAGCACGATATGTGATTATTCGACAATTAAATACCGAATCGATCACATAAACGAAATAATCTCCATAATCTTGATTACACAAACGTATATGACGTTTTGATCTTGAATGTGCCACAAGTTGATTGGATGGCACACTTATTCCACAAAACGGGCACTCATACATTTTTTTAAATCAGTGCTTTACCGGCTACAATAATGAATTGAAAATAAATTTAAATTATAGTTTCTTTTATATAAGTGCCGTTATCGGAAACAGGATGTGTGGTTTTAAGAGGATTGGGAAAAAAATGAAACATTGTAATTTCATAACTTAAATATTTATTTTTAGTGGTTTTTTTGTTGTTAAATTATACATGAGAAAAACAAATAGTCTATAGTGTAACATCTGATTTCATGCTCCACAGTGGAGGATTTGTCATAAATACTTTCTATAAGATTGCACGCATCATATAATGTCTTCACTTGACTCATCTTCAATTTGTTCCTGAAGAAATTCATTCGATTCTCATAGTTGGCCTTGATGTGGTGGTGTAAATGTTGCACACGAGCATCTATACACCCAAGTATTTGATTAAGATACCACCATTCATTACTGGAGATAGTGATTGATTCCGTTCCCACGCACACTATGATGAATTTTTTTTCCTGTTCAAACATGTTTATATAACATATAGCTGATGATGTCTGTTGTTTCGGAATTGCACCACTATTGAAAAAATCACTGATGTGACATACATTCTCCATGAATGTTGTGCTCCATTCTTGTTTTGATAACACCAATCTGTCGGCAATATTGACGTTCACTTTTAAACCACCGTCGATTCCATCCGATGGTGTCAAATATGTCGATATGAAAGGTATTGTCAACGTATTAGTGCTATACACATTTTTACACAGTTCAAAATGTAAACATGGAATCGAGGGTGTGTACGAATGAAACATCTTAACACCGTGAACACCTCCAAGTGACTGTTTTAATTGGATATTTTACGAACCGTTTTGCTTAGGATATTATATTCAAAGAGTGAGTCATTGATGATGAGACAGTAAGCGGTTGTATCATTTGGTACAGGCTTTTTGAATTCCAATTCCAATTTTATGTCAATGGCACCGCCCGCACCCGAACTAAGTGTTTCCGTTTGTCTAGAACAGTCTATTACAATGAGGGGTGTTTTAGTCTTAAAATGTTGCGGATTCATTTGAACGTTTGAACTCTTCAACCCATAGTATTGCCGTTTAAAATTAACGAATGCATCGTACAGAAGGGAATAGACACCCTTTTCGAAATCATTGGCGAATGATTCATATGGATAGTATTGAGAGTTGAGGTACAATCGCGCATTGTAAAAGTTGGTGTGATCAAAGATGCTTTTATCTTTCGCTGCATCATTATTACGTGAATGTTGGAATCCCAGTATGACGAAACGAGGTTTCTCCAATTGAGTACTTGTTTTGACGGTCCACACGTGTTTCTGTGATGATGGTAACACCGGATACTCGTACAGATCCCACGAGCGGAACGCAATGGGAATAGGTACATTATTGTCCACATATTTCAACAAACGTAGCTTTTCTTTATCAGACACCTTAACTATAGGCACCCTCCATACAATACGTAATATTTCAATTTCAATCTTTTTTGTTGCGTCCTTTACGAATGCACAGTTTAAATTCGTAGAGCTTCGGTTTATTATCAGTTCGTGTTTCGCGTTGACAATCACCTTATTATAATCCTCCGCGAAACCCAACAGGTGTCGAAGTGGAATTGTGAAACAGAACTCTCCATCCAACTCTTTGAAACCGCTCGTATTCCAACAGCTGTTTTCCAAGGTTTTACTCTCTTCATCCCCATAAGATATAATGCCTTTCATTGTGGTGGTGACACCGCAATTTTTCGTTCTATCAATCTCCACACCGTTCAATTCATAACGAATATCTTGGAACAGGTGAGCTGCTCCATTATTGATGAATGAGGAATTTTTCGTTGTTATACCTTCAACTATAAGTTGACTTTCACAAGGTAGCACTATAGCATCTTGATCGTTGATGCGGATACGGATTTCATCGTTATTTTTGTATGATTCATTAAACGGGCTGTACGAGTGGTATTCAATAGCCTCAATACTATCATCGAACACCACACTATCTCCAATATTTAAAATTGCTGATGATGTCATTTTAATTGCAACCCTAGTGATTGTAAAAATAATCTATTATCTTTCCTCAATTTTTTTTTAGGATGCTGTTGTAGATTAAATTTAGGTGGTGGTGGTGATGGTGGTGGTGGTGGTGGTGGTAGAGATGTTGTCTCCAATGTGAATCTAGGCTGGTTATGATTAATAATTGATTGATCAATGGTTTTATAGACAATCATTATTGTTTTTTCCTTATATGAAGGCGTAGTGATATATCTTCTTTTCTCAGGTTAATAAGATTACCTTGCTCATTCACCAAGCGAACGATGAGATTTTGAATTGTATTCACCTTCAAAGGTAAGTACACTAGGTGTGCAGGGCACTCAATAATTTGATAGCCGGGTGGTACGGACGGTGAGAACTCGTGGAGTACATGCGATGGTTCGTTGTTGATGAATGATCCTTGGATTATATTACATTCTACTCTTATAGAGTTAGTGATCAGAATGTTTATTGGTAGATCTGATTCATGTAGCTGATTTTTCAATAGTACCTTTGGTGAGAATCCAAAAATACCACCAATACTGTTCTCCCGCTCAAAATGTATATCGTATTGAGGGGAATGAAATGAACATTTCAATGTATTCGTGTTGGCTTCCATATCGATCAGTTTAAAAGGATCGCCTGCCGATCTTTGTCGAAGCTCAACCTCCAGATAGCGAATAATGTTATCCAGCTCATACGAACCCTCGGGGATTTTAATGAACTCGTTGTTATCATAGTGAAAAATATTATTACTACTGTCCACATTTGGTATTGAATTAAAGGTTTTCAAGTAGATTAATGCACATTCAAATTCACCATCACCCAATTCTATTGGAGGTAAGAAGTCTACGCTTAGCGAAGGCTCGCATCCGTTCAGCGATAGAGTAAGTGACATTGTTATAAGTCTGTGTGATGTGGGTAAATGAAACATTTTTCAATGTTTATTATATATATTTCACTTAAACACACGCTTACAAGTGTCCGATAGAAAATGTAAACATAAATGCCCACAGTTGTATTTCCCATCTTTTTGAACATTGTTATAGTTGTATGTAATATTGTTAGCACCACCTTTAAACATGTAATTGAGAAACTCGCGTGGGGGTCTCAAGTCTCCATAGCTGTCAAAGTATTCACATTGATGACCGTTCTTCACGTATGCCACCCAATGTGTACCCGGACCGTGTGAATCGTCCAAATTAATCACTCCCGTTTCAAATTTCCACGGTTGAGACAATAACTCATCTCGCATCAAAACACCTCGAAAATAAGGAATGTTCAGTTGTTTAATGTACGATACTATTTCATAATCGACAAGAGCACGGTTTGGTAGGGTGATCAGATTTAGTTGTTTTTTTTTTGATATGGTGTCATATAGAGACCCATACCCTTTCTGTAGGGTGCCATATACATGCCATTGCCAACAGTAGCTGGAATATCACTTTTAGATTTAACTATTTCATAGATATTTTTAGCAGCTGTTGTAACCCCACCAGCAAGTGATCCGGCAGCCGCTAACGCACCCAGTATCGGTATTAACGGTAAGAATCCACCCTGTTTTGGTATAGGAATAACTCTGGGCCGTTTCACCGATCGCTTACATCCACTGATGCGTTTTTTAGCAGCTTTAATAGCTGTACTAATCAGCTGTTTCTTGGTGGGATGCTTACCACCCGAGTTGTTTATCTGTTTTTTTAGAGCTTTACGAGCGGCTGTTATCACCTGATTGAAACGTACCACTCCCATTCCTCGTTTCACTTTATGCTTCATTATTTTATTGACACCGAGTGCAAATAATCTCTCCGATAGATTATTCGATTCACGCCAACGTCGCTTAGCAGTCGATGCTAACTCCAAATCGGCTTTATGTCGGTGTGCTAACGATGTATTTTGAGCGTATGCGATATCATGCAATTTACACGCCTCGTCCAACGGATTGATACCGACGTCACCCCGCGCCAAACGTTTCTCCAACTTTGTTCCGGGCCCACAATAATTGTAACCGGGTAAGTGTAGTTCGAAGGGTAGATTGTTAATGAGCGTATTAACTAATCCACCTCCACCTTTAACAGTAGCCTTAGAATGACTAAGGTGATTGTCACAGTGCATAATCATTTTACTTTTGAGCGTACTTAAAGCGCACACCAGCTATTATATTGTCTCTCGACAAAATGATGTTCAAGAAGCAAAACACACTCTTATCGGTCAAAGATTGGGACATAAAACCCAAGTGTGGTTCTACAAAAAAAATATACAGACACAGTGAACTGTTGCCGTATAACATTAGATGTTTGGTGTGCGGTCCATCCGGTTGTGGTAAAACTAATTTATTGTTAACCCTATTGCTGGAGCAAGAGGGTTTAATATTTGAAAATGTCTACTTGTATTCGAAATCACTGAACCAACCGAAGTATGTATTTTTAAATGCAGTGTTCGCCTACGTGCCGGAACTTAATTTTTACACCTTCTCAGATAAAAGTGAGGTGACAACACTGGAAGAGGTTCGAAACAATAGCATTGTAATCTTTGATGATGTATCAATGGAAAATCAAGAACCCATCCGCTTACATTTCTCAATGGGTAGACACAAGGGGTTGGACTGTTTCTATCTGTCTCAAACATATAGTAAAATACCTAAACAGCTAGTTCGTGATAATGCAAATTTAATTGTGCTCTTCAAACAAGATGACATGAATCTAAAGCATGCGTACGATGACCATGTTAACACGGACATGTCATGGGATACGTTCCAGGAAATGTGTAGAGTGTGTTGGCAGAATAAATATAGTTTTATAGTGATTAGTAAAGATGATGAGATAAATAAGGGTCGTTATCGAAGAGGTTTTAATGAATTCATAGTCTTTTAATAATAATAATAAATAGGATAAAAGCAGGTTACGTTGAATATCTTTGTACATTTCAACATGAATCCCTCATCGATAACACCACCACCACCACCAGCACCACCAACTTCATCGACATTACAGATCTTCGGTGATAAGGATCTTAAGCGAAAACTAATTAAATCAGTGAAATCAGTAAAAAAGAAAATAAAAACATTAAATGATGGTAAAAGTGAGTTAACATCCACCCTGGAAGAAACTTTTCAACCAATCACACAGCCCTTAAATACTCTATTGAACAAAATGCAACATGAACATCCCACCGTAGATGATTTAAAGGAAAAAAGTGAATTAGTATTGAAAAAGGAGAATATTCAAATACCATCAATACACTGTAAAAAGGGTTTTAGTGACAACGATGAAGATGATGATGATGACGATGAGAACAGTTTTGAAGATGCGAATAGTGAGTTATCATCTCATTTCACCGGTAGGGTTGATGGCATGGTCCAGACATATATAGATAATTTAATCATTAATCATATAAAAAAAGTCCCATTTGGCGTTTACCTTCTGTCTAATAAGTTTCATATAGGTGATAGTATCATAGATTTCAATGCAAATAATTTTACAATTCGAAATGAAAAATTTAAATATACACCGGGATTGTTGGAACTGTTATTCAAACGAGACCCCAACACATCACTCATTCAACAGTCGGATAGTGATAACTACTATAGAATAATCACAATGACAAATGCTCACAGACGTAATTTTTTACCTAACGGTCAGATACAAGGTGATAAAAGTATCAAGTACAACTTGTATATTAAACGAGCAAATCATCCTCCTGAAAAAATTGGAGGATATTTAACTCCAACAATAACAGATGACAACAATTGTGTGAAAACATCAGGTCTGTTAATGAAAAAATACTATTCTAATACCGATTTTAAGTATTGGGATGATCCTAATGAACTTGTAGATCGATTACGTCTTCTTATTGCTTCACAACAAGCCGGCAATACCACTCATGAAAACGAAATTATTGCAATCATTGAAGAATTGGTAGAAGCCAATATAATTAATCCAATTTAACACGAACAACTTCCACTCTAGTATTAAAACGTATTAACGAACCACACATACCTTTATTGTGAAAATGACCGTTGATAAGTTTGGTCGTTATCTCTACCATAATAAAAGTGGGAAAGCATCGTCACATCTTCTGCAAATCACCAAAAAACAAGTGAATTTTGAAGATCGTTTGCTTAGAAACGTTGGTAAAGGTATTCTCAAAAATGATGTGGTGGTAAAGTCGCAACTGGATGAAGCAATGGTGTTATGTCTATCCAAGATTAAGGATATCACTCAAACACTACAGATCATCTCAGCAAAAATTCAATCAAATACAACTCCCACTCCAAATAGCGGTGGAAAGAAACAATCACCAACACGATCAAAACCAAACAGTAGTGAAAAGAAACATCCGCCACCACCACCGCCACCACCACCACCATCACCAGCACCACAATCGAAACCAAAGAGTGGTGCTGATAAGAAAAAAGAGTGATGAGTAAGTGGGAAGTGGTTCAAGAGATTCATAGGAGCGCTCGTAAAAATTTCCCCCGAAGACGCTTCATACAAAAAGCCTTCGATGACACATGGCAAATAGATCTAATTGATATGCAAAAATACTCGAAATTTAATAATGGATTTAAATATATTTTAACATGTATAGATACATTTTCCAAGTATGCGTGGGCTCAACCGATTAAGAGTAAATCAGCTGAGAATGTATCGCAGGCCATTCTGAAAATTTTAAACAATAACCTTGGAAGAAAACCAAAAAATATTCAATCGGACAATGGACGAGAGTTTTTCAATGGAAACTTCCAAGCGGTAATGAGAAAGTTCAATATTAACCACTATTCAACGTACAGCATAATGAAGGCTTCTATTGTAGAGCGATTTATTAGAACCATTAAAAATTGGCTTTGGCAACGATTCTCATATATCGGTTCATACAAATGGATTGGAACGGAATTGTCTAACATCATGAGTAGATATAATAATAAAGTACATCGCACAATCGGAGTTGCCCCAGTGACCGTGACTCATGACAATGCGAACGCTCTCTTATCAACTGTTTACAACCATATCAAAATCCGGTCTAAAGCGAAATATGTGCCTGGTGATTATGTAAGAATTAGTAAATATAAATCTGCATTTGCCAAAGGATACACGGGAAATTGGAGTTCAGAAATATTTCAAGTATCCAAGGTGAAAAATACTAATCCGGTTACCTATGAGTTGCAAGACGAAAATAAACAACCCATTCTAGGAGGTTTCTATGAAGAAGAGTTGCAAAAAGTTAAGTATCCCGATGTGTATTTAGTGGAAAAAGTTTTGAGAAAAAAAGGTGATATGGTTCTAGTTAAGTGGCTCGGTTTGAATTCAACCAGTTGGATTAATAAAGAAAACAAAATAAATTAATAAGCATGTTTTATTTCTAGATAATAATTTCCTATAACATATAACATGATATGAACACATAATTAATTTTAAACTAAAACTTTTATTACTAATAAAGTTTCTATTTATTATCTTGCGAAGAATCACCAAGACACTTTGATGTAAAATATTTTATAGAACAGTCACAATTACAATTGACATACTCCCCATCCTCCTCCTTTTCTCCCATTTCTATACTTTTAGAATCTTGCATGTCATGCTGCTGCTGCTGCTGCTGCTTCTCCCATTCCATATGACAGTATGGACAAGAACCTTTTGTAAAAAAAGGAAGATCTATTTGTGTTGCGTTAGGATCGGGATTCACCTCATGTAAGCGGCATATAAAATATTTTTGAATATCTGGATCGGTGCGAATGTGTTGGGGCAAACTGTTCTCCCACCATTTCAAGTCATTTTTATGATACTTCAATAGAAATGACTTTGGAATATTTTTTAACTGTTCTGTTAGTTGTACACCCGTTAGTTGCACATTATCATCATCATCGTCTTCATTATCATAATACCACAACATAATTACAATAAAATATTATGAATGTGCTGTCAACAAATACTAACAACAGAATGAAGCTTATCTTACATTCTACACACATTTAAGGAAAATTGATGGTTACATGTTTTAAAACTTATCCTGTATAGTTATAATATTACAAAAAGCATTCTTCTTAGCTATGGTTTTATGTTTTTAAAACTTATCCTATATACTTATAATATAACAAAAAGCATTCTTATTGGCTATGGTTACATGTTTACTTATCATATAATAGCTATACGTATTATAGTTTTATGATTACATAGAAGTTATGATTATATGGTATAACATCATTTTTTTTGTAAAAAAATTAAAATATAAAAAATATTATAATTTCTTTTACACTAAACATTACAGTTAATTACAGCCAGTCATCTTCGGAGGGAGAGTTGTTACGGCAAAAAGACCTATACCATAGGGCGAAAGCTTGCACTTCCGCCCCGCTACAATGACACATTTTATTCTTATTTAGAAAATGTGTATGTCTATTACATTTTATGAATTTTTTTATATTGTAATCGGACATAATTCTTTCAAATTTAGGACATCCAATTGTCTCTAAATTTAAATTTTTATATCCCAAACGCGCTAACAATCTCTTTTCTACACACCCACCCTTGTATGCCCACAAATCATTTTCCGTTCCTAAATTTTTTAAAATTTTTATAAAAGAATTATAACTTATATCGTTATTGGCATTTTTCAATGGTAGCCCATGAATATTCTTCACACAATATTGAAAACTTGCATTATCTTTCATAAGCAATAATGATTGGGGTAGTTGAATGTGAAGGAGTGTTACTGTGTCAGTTAATAAGTCGAATATAGCAACTTCCTTATAAAAAAAATCACTCTTCCCCCATTGAAAACCGTCTATATCAATAATATATCTAATTGTTATGTTACTGTCCATGATTACTATCTAGTATTTTTTATATATATAGAACACCACCACTCACACTAATAACTATTAAAAGTATATTTAAAATTATATCACCCAAATTTTTGCTAAAAACGTGATCACCAAAGCACTCTGACGGTAAGCTTGTCAACAGTTGAAGCCACTCTTCGCGATCAACGTTACTGCCGGTTGATGACTCTAATTGTGAGCAGATATCGTTCCACATACAAATTGCTGCGTAGACAGTGTCATCAGTAAATGTGCTGGCTTCATACATTCTACAAAGAAGAATATTTACGTCATAACATATTTGAGACAGTGGCACTGCTCTCTCCCACAAATGCAAACACATGCTGTCTCTTAAAAAATCCATCCATTCCCTTTTGCACTCATCGTACATGATCTTAATCAAGTTATCAATATTGTTTTGCATGATAGTGGTACTTCCAATGGTGATGGTGAAACTGTAATGAAAAAGTGATTATACGTTACATAGTTAACCACCATATGTAAAGTTGACAATCCACGACTTGCCGCATGAACCTTTGCTTATAATGTATAAACCACCCGTTTTAAGTTCCTCAAACATATCTTCATTGAGATCGTTAAATCTCGAGGGTAATGTTAACACATTCCCATTCTCCAGTTGAACAACCGTCTGCATGGTGTTGGGATGGAATTTTGATGGTAATCGACTAACTTCCACAATTTTATAAGGTTTATCTTTTTGTAGGTCTGCAATCTTCACCCACGTTTTATTTCCAAATCTATTCAATTCGGCTAACAATTGGTTTTTGGTTGTTGCCATTTTTTTAATTAAAAAATATATTTAACACTTACTAATTCACTTTTTACTTGCAGTGTATTTTTTTATTTGAAACACAGTGATTTTATTTTATTATTTTTGTTGGAGAACTGAGGTGAAGTGTGCTGAAACATCAGTTCACTCTACTTTTATAATAACCACCCCACTCCATCATATTAGATTAATAATTTAAAAAATATATTTTCTCACACTGCAATTAAATATCTCAAAACCACTGTCTATGTCCTGCCTCCCACATACACATATTCACATAACAAATAAATAATTATATTCCCATACTGTTATCTCAAAACCACTACCTATAAAGACCGCAACAACTGTTTTCCCATGTTGATACATATTTTATTCCCATATTTGAAAAATACCACAATATTCACCTATATATAATTTTTGAAGGGAAGCTTCTTTCTACACATTGCTTCGTCACTTTTAAAATGTGTTATTTTGAATATTTCATCATAGCCCCAATCAATCATTTTCTCCACTAATACTCTATATTCATCACACTCTTCGCTGATTACTGGATCGGGACCTCTAGACAGAAGGGGTAGAGTTCTAGTGGTGGTTGTTGTGGTGCTGCTAATGCTGCTGACAGTTGTGATATCTTTGGAGGAAGCATCACTTCTCCGATTATTTAAACGTGCAGTTAATTCTAGGCCACTCTCATCTTTAATTAACTGAAAAAACTCATGATTTTTCCACGTTTGCTGCAACTCAAGATCACGACGTGGTCGCGTTTGTGGTCTTGATTCACTCACCTCTACAATGTCAATTTTTTTTATTAAGGTATCATAATTGAACATGCAGATAGGATAATTCATTGTAGTATTTTGATTAATTAACACTTTTTGAACGTTCAATGTATTCAGTTTATTCTCCAACAAAAACTCCATGTACCATTGCAAACCATCACCCGTTATCGGTAGAACTGCATTTTCATCAATTATTGCCACATTTCGTATATACCATAAACTTTTTGCACAAACTGACATGTACTCATCGTTATATCGTGGTGATAATTTAATTGTTTTCCTCTCACCAATGTTACTCTGTAGAGTCAACACCACCGTTAAATACAATAAGTTTAAAACACTCATTTTTACGATTTACGTTTTTTTTTTCGCTAAAACACCACCTATCCGCCGATAATATCACAATGCAAATGCAATTTGAAATCATCATTAATGAATAGAAAAAACTAGCTCGCAGGAAGTAATAAAATCCGCTCCAGATAATAAAATAACATTTATTAAAGCAAATCCTTCATTCATTTACAATAACATCCCTTTTAGATAAACTGAGTTGCAACAATGTTACATTTCCTTATTTGATATATTATACTAAAACTCTCCCCCGACTTTGTTCGATTTTAAGACACCTATTATCTCTTCCTAAAAAAACAATTCTTATCAACGCTAGCGCCCGCGCCAGCGCCGAAACCCCCCGCGCCCC
>DWLN01000002.1:0-13363 GCA_018245415.1 Tapena multiguttata
TGATCCATGCGTCGGATGGGCATGTAAAAAGTTCGTCCCGGTTGTTATCATACGTCGCTAAGCCTTGTAAGAGGCCTTAGAGGCGGCTTACAACTTCTGGCCCCCACCAACCCTCTATGGAACGGCGTGTTGGAGTATGCTCCAGGCCTACCCTCTGTTGAGGTGAGAGACCCTAGTTCTACAGTGGACAATTAATGGTTGCTGGCAAATGTAGCAATTTCCTCGTCTACTTCTTATAAAAAAACATCATGCACATGCAGGTCAAGCTTAGCGACATGGCAGTAGCAGCCCTGTGTAACTCTAATGCACCGCGCGGCGAGATCAATTCACCGCGCGTACAGCCGCCGCCGCCGCGCCGCGTCGGCCGCGCGCGTGACTCATCGCTGCATTTGCGCGCGCGCAACACGCGTTAATGTCGTTTGAACAGTGAGCTTGTTGTTGGGAGGAGCGGGTGAACATTCACAGAATGACCGCCTGAAGTCCTCGGGAGTTCCTTATTATCTTTATCTATATGGGGGAAGGCTCTGTCTCATACAAACTGTCTCCCCCTCGAAAACGGATATCACCATAACGTCATCATCACTACGGAGTAACCCTCGAAGAAAGCATATGGCTTCTACTGTAAGTGGTGGCGATCTCTGAGTTACTCGCTACGGAAAACTACTTAGAAGACGAGTAAACATAAAATAGGGCAATCTACCTTTCAATTTCAAGAATGCAGTGAAATCCTTAAGAGTAAGATATGGTCGGCAATAAGTACCTTATATTTAACTCTTACTTCCGAGTATTAATAGAAACGAAATTGAAGAAGGAGAAACGAAACTTTACTTGTTTATTGAAATTTATAAGACGGAGGGTATATTATTTATTCCTCTTTTTTGTTTTTTATATATTTTAAGTTGATTGTTCCCTCGATGTCCATCAACGTAATTAAATCTCACACCGTTATCACCGCCCCGCTCCTTCTACCGCTTCCGCCTATAAATGTACACTGGTCCGGATATTCACGATAAAAACATCGCGCAGCTGTGACCGCGACGAGGCGCTGCGCTTGCGAAAACAGGGGAAAATACCGCAGCCGATAGCCACTCGCCACTGGTCAGTGTTTTGAAGGATATACAATTTAGTCCAGTATTCTCACAAATTCAAGCTTGGCTTTCTAATATTAATCAGGACTTAATATATTTTTGATTCTTCAAAACTTATAAACCTATACAAAATCTATATAAATAAAACAAATCTAAAATCGTGTTAGTTACACCATTTATAACTCAAAAATGGCTGAACCAATTTTAAGTATCTATGATATGATATGATCAAATAGCAGAATAATTATTAAAATATGACACGGAAATAAATTATATAAAAAATAGGTTTGGAATTCCGCCATCTTCCGCAATCAACAGCTACAACGTTAAACTTATTTGTAAAAATTAAAAAAATACACTCATTGACTGTTACGCGATACGAGTTGGGCGGGTTAGCTAGTATCATATATAGTAACGTTCACGCGCGCGAAACGAAACGTAAAATTCTCAGATTATTTATTATCTGTATCTTCGTCCACCCGCCATTGTGAACAAAGATGTCAATCGAATTTAAACGTAAACAAGTTGCTTTCTTTAAAAACGTTAACATAATTTTGGACCTTCGTCGCTGGATTTTATATACGCATTAATAATACGGTCAGGTCAATCGTCCACTTATTCCTATCCTATATTCGTACGTGCTAATATTTTGGTGAGTTCCATAAAAAGTGTTAAGTGTTCGTCGCGCCATCTTGTCTCAGCCGGTAACTTGTAAGTAGACTTTCGACTTTAAAAAAAAAACTTCCAAAATGAGTGATGATGAACTAAAGCAAACTTCTAGGCGACAGTTATTAGTTCCTAAGCCGCCACAAAAACAGATTACTCCAACAAAGGTAACCGAACTTAAAAAAATGCGTGGTTCTTTAAAAGGACGGTTAACGTTATTTGAAAAATACGTTAACAAATTTGAGAACATATCACTATCTACTATTCAAAAGGAAGAAATGATATTACGAATGCAGTCGGCTAAAGATTTGTTACATGATTTTTGTAGTATCCAAAATAAACTAGACCAATTATTAGACGAGGATGAATTAGTTTTGAATTTTGAATACCGTGAATCGTTTGAAGATCAATACTATACTTCAATGGCTGCTGCAAAATGTTTAACAAATCAAAACGAAGAAGTGAATAGTTCGAAGTGTTCGCATTCTGAGCAAGTTAACAAATTAAATTCTATTAAGTTGCCAGAGATTAAATTACCTGCCTTTGACGGTTGTTATGACCACTGGTTAGAATTCAAAAATTCGTACCTTACAATGATCCACACACGCAATGATTTGGATTCAATTCAAAAATTTCATTACCTCAAATCGTCTCTCAGTGGTTCAGCACTTCAAGTTATAAGCTCGTTAGAATTTACTGCTTCTAATTATTCACACGCATGGGAATTACTCGTAAATAGATTTCATAACTGTCGATTATTAGTTCACAATCATGTAAAGGCGTTATTTACTGCTCAACCCCTTTCTAAAGAATCTCCTACACAAGTTAGAAAACTTATAGACGTTGTATTGCGGAATTTGCGTTCTTTAAATACCTTAGGCGAACCTACAGACACTTGGGATACACTAATTATATACATTGTAGTGTCTAAACTCGATCAGAGTACTGAACGAGAATGGGAGAACCATAAAGGTACTTTCCTTTCAAATCCTAGTTCCCATAAAGATAAAATTAAACTAGAAGATTTGTTAAGTTTTCTAAGAAATAGGGCAGATTTACTTGAAACTATTAATTTCAATTACCCAAAAAATACGCATGTTAAACCTATCTCAGATAATAAAAAACATTCAACACAAGCGCATCAAACACATAGCTTCGTTTCCGCGCGTAGCAACAATAATACGAATAAATCTGAGAGGTTACGGGTGTGCGTACTGTGCAGCGGTAATCATGCGTTGTATTCATGTATAGACTTCCTTAATTTAACTGTAAGTGAACGCATTAAAGTAGTAGAAGATAAGAAGTTATGTCCTAACTGTTTACGTGCAGGTCACACAGTAGAGAGCTGTATTTTCGGACCTTGCAAACAGTGTCAAAATAAACACAACAGTTTGATTCACTTAAACAGCGCGTCGAAATGTTTAAGCGCTCAAGCGCATAGCTCGCCGCCCGCGCTGCCGCCGTCGAATAACAAACCGGTTTCTGCGGTCACTAAGTCGATGCGTTCTACGTCACACTCCTATGCGAGTCATTTAAATACGAATGATGGAGCTATTGAGCCATCTTTAAATCACGTTTTTCTGTCTACTGCGTTAGTGGATGTCATGGATTGTAATAATAAATATCATACAATCCGTGTTCTCCTTGACAATGGTAGCCAGCATTGTTTCATTTCCGAATCATTATTTAAACGATTAAACGTCTCGGTTATACAGTCCACTATACAAATCTCGGGTGTAGGACAGTCGGTCACACAGTCGAGTCAATCATGCGATATAAATATACGTTCTAAGTTAAACGATTTTAATACGAATATACGTTGTATTGTTTTACCGGTGATCACTTGTAGTGTTCCATCGAATCATATACGTCACGATTTAATTAATATTCCGAATAATATACGTCTTGCGGATCCCGCTTTCTATATACCATCGGAAATCGATATTTTAATCGGCGCAGATACGTTTTGGGATTTGTTAGATGAAGGCCGCTTCAGGTTACCGAGTGGGCCTTATTTACAAAATACCAAAATGGGATGGATATTGTCCGGCCCTATTAATGCTAAGAATTTGCGCATTAATCAGGTTCTTTGCAATTTTTCTCACACTTTAGACGTACAACTGAGAAAATTCTGGGAGTTGGAGGAATTAGAGACAAACGATGCCCTTCTCACTGAAGATGAACGTCAGTGCGAAGAGGTCTTTAAACGTACTACGAAGCGTGATAGCGAAGGCAGGTTTTCAGTTCAGATTCCACTGAAGGAGCAACCTGAGATACTTGGCGAGTCATACGACATGGCTTACAGGCGTTTCCTATCACTAGAACGCAAACTAAATCGTATGCCTCATTTTAAACGTATGTATTGTGAGTTTATGCGTGAATATATCGAGCTGGGTCATATGACACGGATCGATAATTACGATTCGCCTCACTATTTTCTTCCTCATCACGGTGTAATGAGAGAGAGTAGTACAACGACAAAATTACGCGTAGTATTTGACGCCAGTGCAGTCACGACGTCAAATAAATCGTTAAACGATATTCAGCTGGTGGGCCCAGCTTTACAAAATGATATATTTTCCATTCTATTGCGGTTTAGGCAATATAGATATGTAGCATGTGCAGATGTGGAAAAGATGTTTCGACAAATTTTAGTACAAGAATACCAGAGAAACCTGCAACTTATAATATGGAGGGAAAATCCATCAAACCCACTTGAGATATACCAACTCAACACAGTTACATACGGTACTGCGTCCGCTCCATATTTAAGTATGCGTTGTATTCGGCAACTTGCTGAGGAAACAAATGACAACGTTATTGCGACAGTCATCAGAGACGATTTTTATGTTGATGACTTAATCACCGGTCATGATAACTTGCAGTCGTTGTTACTAATTTGCGAAAAAACGTCACAGGTTTTAAAATCGGGTTGTTTCTCATTGCGCAAATGGACGTTTAATCGTGACGTCACAGCACAGACATCAAAGGAATTAGCGATAGGCGAACATCATCAAAATAAAACACTCGGATTGGGCTGGTTAAGTGACAATGATGAACTTCATTTTACGACTGAATTAGAGAAAACGGATCAAGTTACGAAGCGTCATGTCCTGTCTGTAATTTCTCAAATCTATGATCCATTGGGTTTTTTGTCGCCTACTATAATTATTGCAAAAATTATCTTACAAAAACTGTGGTTACAAAAGCTCGATTGGGATGATTTGGTGCCTAAAGATATTTTAGTGATGTGGAATCGTTTTATTAATTCACTATCGTATTTACACTCATTACATATACCGCGTTATGTCATGAGTAAAGGTTTTCGATACTGTGAACTGCATATTTTCACAGACGCTTCACAGGATGCATACGGTGCTTGCGCATATTTAAAAACCTACGGGCAGCTTACACCTGTCACACTTAAACTATTGTGCGCAAAAGGTAAAGTTGCACCAGTAAAAACCGTTACCATACCACGGCTCGAATTATGCGGTGCACTGTTGGGGGCCAAACTATACGTTAAGATTATAAAATCATTAAAATTAGAAATTGATAAAACGTATTTTTGGACAGATTCGACAATTGTTTTAGGTTGGATTAAAATGTCACCTCGTTCATTAAAAACATTCGTACAAAATCGCGTCATTCAAATCAACGAACTAACGGGTAATGAATTATGGCGTCACGTGGGAAGTAAGGATAATCCTGCTGACTACGTCTCGAGGGGCCTTTATTTGGACGACCTACATAATTGCGACACATGGTGGAATGGACCTGAGTTTCTACGTCACATTGATTTAGATTACACGTCAAATACAATAATAGATGAAGAGTTATTGCCCGAAGTTAAATCTCAATCACATGCCGCTACTAATTTTAATGATAATGCGAATAACGTGCTGATTGATTTCAGTAGATTTTCGTCGTTTAACCGAATGAAGCGCACGGTTGCATATGTACTGCGCTTTATAGCTAATTCTCGCGTTAGTAGTAAAATTCTACGAAGAACCGGTTCCCTATCCGTAGATGAGCTCAACCAATCGCAACTTTTGTTAACGCGTATCGCCCAGGTGCAGTCGTTCGGGAATTGTATTCAATCAGTAATAAACAAGTGCTATTCGGGTAAATTACGCGGTCTTAACCTATTCGTAGACGATAGTGAAATAATAAGAGTCGGTGGTAGACTAAGTAATTCAAATTTTGAGTATAATAAAAAACACCCAATTTTATTATGCAGTAAACACAAGTTCACACTGTTATTGTTTGAAGTTGAACATAAACGATTATTACATGCGGGACCCCAGCTTCTCTTGTCGAGTATACGTGAATCCTGGTGGCCAGTCGGAGGCAGAAACCTGGCTAGAAAAATAATACATCAGTGTGTTACATGTACGCGTATGAAAGGTGCTACATTGAGACCTCTCATGGGTGACTTGCCGGCTGAACGACTGGAGGCGAGTTTCGTATTTAAATATTGCGGTGTGGATTATTGTGGGCCTATAACGATTCTAAATCGTAAAGGCAGAGGAGCTAAACTGACAAAAGGTTACATTTGTTTGTTTATTTGTTTTTGTACACGAGCAATCCACTTGGAACTAGTCACTTCTTTGTCCACAGATGATTATTTGCTTGCATTGAAAAGATTTATTTCTCGCCGGGGCAAGCCCGCCCAAATTATTTCGGATAACGGTAGGAACTTTATTGGTGCTGCAAATAAGTTACTATCGCATTCAAAGGACATAGTCGACTACGCTGCCGATAATGGCATACATTTTCGTTTCATTCCTCCATATTCACCGCATTTTGGTGGTTTGTGGGAAGCGGGAGTCAAATCTTGCAAGTACCACATGCGACGTGTCATTGGTACTGCTAATTTAACGTATGAGGAACTCAGCACGGTATTAGTACAAATCGAAGCCGTCCTGAACTCCCGTCCTATATCCACGTTATCTTCAGATCCCGACGACCCGCTCCCTCTTACCCCCGCACACTTCCTCATCGGCCGACCGCTGACTGCGCCCGCACAAAGCGACCTCAGCAATACTCCAGTTGGTCGCCTGCCACGATACGACCGCATCGAGCAGATGCGCCAACACTTCTGGCAACGATGGGCAAAAGAATATGTGTCGGAACTCCAAAGTCGCACAAAGTGGAAATCGAATATAAGCGAAATAGAAGATGGTACAATTGTACTTATAAAGGAAGACAACCTTCCCCCATTGGTTTGGAAACTGGGCCAAATCGTAAGGGTGTACCCAGGAAAGGATGGTGTGTCAAGAGTTGCCGATATCCGTACTGCTGCCGGTGTCGTCCGGCGCGCCTTCTCGAAGATCTGTCCTCTGCCGGTGTCAGATGACGGACCGCGTGGAGGACTATAAACGTATCATAAACGTAACAACAAGGACGAAGATAGAAGACGAAAGATAATCTACTTTGGAGCCTGCGGCATCCAAGGCCGGGGCCATGTTCACGCGCGTGAAACGAAACGTAACATTCTCTGATTATCTGTATCTTCGTCCAATCGCCAGTGTGAAGAAAACGTCAATCGAATTTAAACGTACGTAAACGAGTTGCTTCCTTTAAAACGTTAACATATCCAAACGCAAAAAGATGGCAGCCGATACGAATAGCGAACATATTCCTAGAAATTCGCTCTTTCTCATTCTAACCAAACGCAATGTAGCGGAGTAAAAAGGACGGCACGAATTTTGAGATGGATTCGGTTTGTATTACTTTGTAGCGGTTGCGAGTGCACATTGAAATTTGCAAAATTGATCTTGGTTGGTGACAAGTGCGCGCGTAATATTTTGACATAAATAAATAGTTATTTACTTAATTACGAACGATAAAGTGTTAAAAATTGTGTATATAAAATAGTTTTGTTTGGATTTTAATTTTTGGCTTTTTAATTGTGTTTTTGGCGTTTATAGTGTAAAAAATTAATTATTTAAAATAATTTGATTTGGATTTTAATTTTTGACTTTTTAATTGGGTGCACTGAACTGAGTACGATATTATTTTTTAAAATGTCGCGAAAACCCAGTGAAGTATGGAGTCATTTCGTAAAGAAAGATAATGCTCCTGGAGTTGCAGTGTGTAAATATTGTAATCAAAATATATCATATAAATCTACAACCGGTAACTTAGGAGCTCATTTAAAACGATCTCATGCATCAATTTACTTAGCGCAAAAGACATGTACCGCTACCGACGAAGGATGTAGTCAACAAATCAGGATTATTGAGAGTTTGCCGGATACAGGTGCGGGAGACTTGATTTCGGCTGTCGTGGTCACTGCTAATGAGACCAATAAGAGATCAGAAGATCCCAAAACAGTGCAGATTCCGATTCGAAAACGACAAAGGACTATGCAAAATTATGTTATTAAAAAAATTACTCCAGAAGAAAAAAACGAGTTGATCTTGATTTGTTATTTATTTATTTATTATCAAATGAAAGAATACACATATTAAGGTGTTGATATATAGACACTTAAAAACTACGAAAGTTTACACAAGTGACTTATACATTCATCGTTTATAATTAAACATAGTTATTTTATACACGTGTTTGGTGAACATTTTATACATACATAGTAGATTGATGAAACTGTTATGTATGTATACACATATACAAATACAACATTTTCATCAATCCACTAACTTTTGTTAGCTGTTTCTATATTTGATATCTAGATTTGATACAATTATCTAAATCACAATACATGTAATTCAAAATTTTAGAAAATATGCTTTTAACTTATACTTAACATTATTATTAGTAATTTCATCCCGCGTATTATTATCAAGATTGTTTATCAAGCGAGGAATCAGGTAAGCGCTGGTACGGCGCCCGTATTTATTATTGGCTGGTAACACCACTAGTTTATTTTGGGTCATCTTGCGCGTACATATATTATGTGAAATTGGATGTTGAATATTTAAATTAAAGAATTGTTCTTTCAATAGGTGATACTTGAATTTATTATTAATATTAAGGATTTTACAGAATTTAAAAATTATATTATTATCTTGATCGGTTTTAGCTTGTCGTTTAATATTCAACGGAACAATATTCTTTAAAATTCTGGTTTGTAATTGTTGTATTTTTTCCAAGCTTGAGTTACTAGTTCGTCCATAGCTACTAAGACCATATGAAATGATTGATTCCGCGAGTGCTTTGTAAAGCAGTAGTCTAGTGTTATAATTAAGACGTCTTTTGATAACTTGCATATTGGCTAAAAATGCTCGAAGTCTATCACAAACATAATTGATGTGCTCCTGCCAGTTAAAGTGCTTATCAATTATTAAACCCAGGTATTTTTGTGATAAAACTGACTCAATGGCAGGACATTTGCAATTGTTTTGATGATTATGCAAACAGGTATGAACGTGTGCGATTATGTTTCTTTTCATTACAGAGTTTGACAATAAATTTGGTGAATGAATGTGAATTAATTTTGTTTTTTGAGCGTTGACTATTAAACCACTGTCGTGGCACCATAGACTTAAATTATTAAAATCTTTTTGTAGGTAGTATAGCGCTTCATTAACATCTTTAGACGCAATAAGCATGCACGTATCGTCAGCGTATTGGAACGACGTACAATAGTCGAATACTTTGTTCATGTTATTGACATAAGCCAGAAAGTGCAATGGGCCCAGCACCGATCCTTGGGCTGTACCTTCAGTCACTTTTATGAATTTGCTATAGCTATCGTTTATTTTAACGCAGTAGCTTCTATTACTGAGATAATCTTTGCACCAGTTTAGCACAGGTCCGCGGATTCCCGTGGCTTCTAATCGTTTTATGAGTTTTTTGTGATCTAGGGTGTCAAATGCTCGCGAAAAATCAATAAATAATACTAACACGTGCTGCTTCTGGTTCATGAACGAGTTTACCTGATCTGTGAAGTCTGACAGTAGCATAGAAGTATTTTTTCCTGGTCTGAAACCAAACTGGTTATCGCTTAAAATATTATTTTTTATATAAAAAGAATTAATTTGGTCACATAAAAATTTTTCAACGATTTTATCTATTGACGATAACAGAGTAATTGGACGATAATTTTTAGTTTCGTTATGTTTCCCTTTTTTATGAACTGGTCTTACACAACCTATTTTCAGGTCATCGGGATATAATTCGGATAAAAAACTAGAATTTATGAACTTAGATATTACTTTAGACAATTGGTTAACATGATTTTTTATATCTAACATTCTGATGTGATCGAAGCCCGGGGCTTTGTCAGTATTTAAGCTTTTTATCAACTTATAAATACTACCTGGTGTTGCTTTTTTAAAGTGAAAACTACATTTTGCCTCATCTTGTAATGAGTAACAAGAATGATTTAATAACATTTGATTGCAATTTGGAATAATATTTTTTATATCGTTGTCAAAATTTCTTGCAAATAAGTCAGCAATTTGTTGTGATGAGAGATTTTCGGAATCAAAAGCTTTCAGAATCACCTCATCAATAGATTTAGATACTCTGCCACTTATGTTATTTAAAATTTGCCATAATTTACGTGAATTTTTAAAGTGTTTGTTTATCTGGTTTTTATAATATAAATTTCTATAATATTCAATAACTTTATTTGTTTTATTGCGCGTTTTGTTATATTCTAATCTTAAAATCGCGTTATTTTGATCAAGTTTCCATTGATTAAATAATTTATCTCTTTTTTTAGACAGATTAATTATATTTTTATTGACCCAGGGAGCAACTTGTTGTCTTTTTATGTTGCTATAAATGCATTGCGTTGCTTTGGAGTACGCCGCACTAAATGTGCCTACAATAAAGTTATATATTTGTTTTGATGAGTGCATGCCATCGACAAGTGACCATTGCGCCTTACCCAGCTCCTCGCTTAGTATAGTACGATCGTACACGATCGATTTATTTCTAGCGCCGTAAGCGCGTTTCTGCGGTGAATACATATTGCATAGCGCAATGGAGGTTAGTCGGTGGTCTGCTAGTACTGTATCGACAGCGGCCGTGAACGGTGTTGACGTGTGTGTTCGAACAAAGATATGGTCTATGCAAGATTTAGTGATTAAATTTGTTCGTTTCTCAATTCGCGTATAGTCAGTAATACCACACATCAGACCGTTCCGAGCCAATAAGTTTAAGTACTTATCTCTAACATTTGATGAGGTTTTTAGGTCTATATTCAAGTCACCAGCTATTAATATGTTTTTACATTTATGGATGCTCTGTAACATTAGTGACAATTCGTTTATAAACAAGTGTTTGTTATAGGACGGGGGTCTATAGATTGCGCATACAGTGAATGCTTGCCTACTGGGAGTTTTGATAGTTCCAATTAGTGATTCAAACACATGTGATTTAAAATTAGTTTGTGTAAATTTTAAATAGTCTTTTATATAAATAATAATGCCACCTCCCTTCTTAGTTTCGCGCAATTGACAATACATTTTATAGCCAGGGATGTGAAACAGATCACATACATTATTTGATATTCCTACTTCAGTTAACATAACTAAATCGATAGGGTGCGAACTAGTTTGTAATATTTGTAATATATTTGAGAAATTTTTTATCATGGATCGTATGTTTATATGGATACATAATATGTTAATATGACATTTGGGTAACTGTTTAACAAAACTTTTTAAGTTGATGCAATTAAAATATTCATTAATTAATGAGGAATTTGTACTATCCATAATTAATTATTGACACTACTAATATGATGTGTTATTTATAATTAAAAAATGAAAAAATATTTATTTTGATAGGGATTCGATGTCTTTTAGCGTTTTAATAGTGTACACTTTACTGACCTTCGTTTTTCTTGCATACACTTTACCATTTTTACACCACACAAATTCATACGTATTTCGCAAATGTTTTTTTGCGTTATATAATAATGATTTATTATAAGGCGTGAGAGCTTCACGCACAAATATTGGGTTTTTAGCTATTTCATGTACCGCATTCTGTTCAATATCACTCACTATAAGATGGGTCTTCTTGGCAGCTGAAATCCAATTCTCACGGTCTTCTTGGGACTTTAACTCCACTAGGAGAGTACCCGAGTGATTCTTACGTATTTGCATATTTTGACACGAGTTGACAGAGTCCATGTCCACTTTAAGTTTGGCAGCAGTTGTTTTTAATATTTCTTGTGGTTTCCGCGTGTTTGTTATTGGTAATCCAGATATTTCTATAGAAGTTACTAAGGATTTCTGTTCGATTTCTTGCAACTTTAACTCTATACATGACACACGCAGTTCTAGGTTCTTATTTTTATTATGAAGTTCAGTGTTTTTACTTTCTAATATTTTTATTTTGTTATCTTGTTGCTCAACACGTTCTTCGATGCTTGATATTTGCTCACCTAGAAATGTCAGCGACATTTCAAACTCCCTTTTGAATTGGTCAAATTCACTCTTAATTATCTTTTTCATTTCAGATGTTATATTACGAATGAGTTTTGAGTTGACTTCATTGGTGGAATCAGAGGTTTCTTCTTCCTCGTTATCTGTATCTTCATTTGGAACAAATATTGACGATCTGCGCGTAGCATTAAGCATACATTGGTCGCAGCTCCACTCGAGTCCTGGGGTATTTCGAAGAGTCGCCAGCTGTTTGTTGGATAGTTTAGCACATGACGAAGTGGCGTGAACACTTTTATCACATCTGCTACACACTATTCCTATTACTTTTTTTGTTATATTCTTATTACACGTAGAACATTTATCTAACACCATTTTTTTTTTTCTACGAGAGGGTACGTTGTTCAAGTTATGGTTGCGTCTTAGCGCGATGACGTTTGAACGATGAATGATGAATCTGTACAGCTAAAGCAGTTTATCTGTATATCCATACACGTTATTTGTTTGATTATTATTTGAATTGTTTAATTGTAATTGTTGTGTCATTGTGCAGTACAATAGTGAGTACTAAATAAAAACACTAGCATTTTAAGATAAAAAATAACAGAAAAATATTTTAATTGTTCCTCGGAGTGTCAATAGATGCAAAAACGAGATTGATGTTGATAAATTTAATTCCAACATTATGAAATTTCAAATTGTAATACTGAAAGTTCTAAGTTTTCACTTCTATCGGCAGTCCCCTATAACTGTCATTTTAATTATTTTTTGTTACAAAGAGTAACTTATTTCGGGAAAATAAAAACCTTCATAATTTGAGAAAATAATCCGCTTATGATTTTACTTTACTTAACTTTCGTATATATCTAAGTGCTTAAGAGGATGTTAAGTAATTTAGCCTTATACTTAGCATTAAAATAGTAACTTTAAATATTATAATAACAGTAGTAATAAATGAACTATAAATAATATGAAATAATAACTAAGGCTTGCACTTATACTCTTAAAATATTTAAGGTTCTGCATAATAGCGAAATGAAGCAAAGCCTATACGTAAAGTTTAATATAATTTACTTTATTTATTTATTAATATTAAAAAATACAAAGATTTTAATATTAACAGGGTAGCAGTAACTTGTATTTTTGTTTTTACCAGTTTGGTTATTGCATTACGGGCTGATCACCCGATTGCCTGAAAAGTTAGATGATCCACGAGTCGGATGGGCATATAAAAAGTCGGTC
>DWLN01000003.1:0-13331 GCA_018245415.1 Tapena multiguttata
AACGGTCCCGCGAGTGAAATCAACGGTCGATTGTCGTACGACAAGCGAGTAAGCGACACTCTGAAATGTAAATTTCTTTAATTATTTTACTTAAAATTATTGACGGCTCCGTGTCGCAGCGGTTAGCGAACCTGACTGACGAGCCGAGAATATCGGGTTTGATCACGGGCTGGTGCAGACATTTATTAGCTTACATTATTTTGGTATTTGAACGGATTTGGTTGGCAACTTTATTTATAAGTGGCAACAATTATTTCCCATTACCCACAAACATTTGATAATTCGTGAATACCTAAGTTTTCGGCACCAAAAAGTTAGATTTTGTTTCACTTAAGTTGTTTTTTGGTATTTTATTGTAAACAAATATAGGTATAGGGTTTTAGATTGAGTTCGTGCATATATTTGGCCTTGCAGTTGCGTAAAAACTGAGCCGCAAAAGTGTTGATATTGTTATTTTGAAGATTATATTTTCTTAAAGAATAGGTTATTTAAGAGCCAGGTGAATGGGCCATAAAAGAGCTGGCTCTTTCATGAACGGCTCCTTCATAACCCTGCATTTGAATTTAGTAAATAAAATAAAATAATAATGAATATGCAGTTTTTTCATATATTATTAAATTATATGTTCAGTAGTTGAAGAAGCAGTCAGTGAAGTTTTGGATATTGGTCAGAAATTGGTCTTAAATAAAATTGCATTTGTCTAAATTATATCGCAGGTATATTTAGCTAAACTATCCAAAGTTCCTGAAAATTTTGAATATCAAAGAGAGCTATGTTCTTTGAAGTTTTTTTATCCGGATAAGTCAGCGGAGAAAGCAGCAGGGCCACTAGATGGAGAGTGGTCGCCACCGCCTATGAAGATGAGGAACACCAGGGGCATCACCAATGCATCGCCGGCTTCGAAGGAGAGCTTTTTGAACGCCTTTCTTGAAGGACCCCATGTACGCTACGAAAACCTCGGGAGGAAGTTCACACAACACCAACACGCCACAACTTACTCGTACATGTCCGCGGCAGAAATATACGCCGAAATCGGACCGTGGACGATTGCCAACCATCCAGTTGGTGCGGATGACAGTTCTTTTATTTTATCTTTAGATTTAACAATGTTGATTTTGATAGAAGATATTATTTGTTTTTTTTTGTTAAACTTCGAGATTGTTATTATTAAAAAATATATATATAATGGTGTCGTGGGACACCAGGTAGGAACGAAGTTCCTTCGGCTAATGAAGAATTAAATATAAATAGAATTATTAATAACATGTATATATATTTAGGACAGAATTAACTTTTAAATCATTAGTATGTAAAAGTGTATGACACCTGGGGCATTCCATTGTGACTGGTGGGACATTTGTCTCCAGAATTTGACTAACTGTGAATGATAATTATGTACTCAGAAGTGATACGATGGTATAATTTATTTTATGACGTAGATAGATAGTTAATGATCACGTTCCCATAAAAATAAAACCCAAATAATTTGAAACTTCTTTGTAATTATCATTTGAATGCATGTGACTGGTGGGACACTGAAAAATCCCTCTCTGCTGTCTCTATGCACTTAGGAATGAATTTCAGCCCAACTACTTAATTTTCAAGTTAGCTTTCTCTGTGGAATAAAATATATTAAATACACTATCGTGCTTATGAATAAGTAGACTGATGACCTTTACTGGAATGAAAATATATGTGTTCAGATTTGTGACTGGTGGGACAGCTCTTTGTGACTGGTTGGACAAGTCAAAATTATGTGGAAAATAGTCGTTGTATAAATTCAGTTTTATTATTATTCTGAACGTTAACAATGTTTTCATTTATAAATTCAGTCATCAGCATTACAAGACAGTAGTCTAAAACAAGGAAAAAAGAAAAATAACTTAAAAAATGTTAATGATATTTTTAAATTCGTAAAATATTCTGTCACCCATCAGCCTTATTTCAGGATCAGGTAGGATTTCCGCTATTTGGTCCATTTTAATATAAGAAACATCCGTTTCATTTATGGTGAACAGCTTTGGTTCGTCACCTGGAATGGCTTTTAGGAACATGACCTTGATGTCTTCGTCTTCGTCTTTTTCATTTTGACACACTGCTACATATCTGTGCTCCTTGACATGCCCTCTTCTTCCCCTTGCCTCCAGTTTGACTACGACGTAAGTACCGTTCTTGATGTCTTTTGTACCAGAGGATTTATGCAAACATGAAGTGTCTGTATCGGGTTTTGGTTCTGGGTATGTACTTTGCCCAACTATTTCTTCTGGGTCAACATCCACTTCATGTTCACTGTCACTCGAAAAAACATCTGAATAGTTTAATCGTCCGTCTTGCGACATCAAAAACTTTTTTGATTGAGGAGAGGTTGCAGTCAGGGCATAAACTATGCATTTTTGTCCTTGGGATTTAAAAAAGTGGTGTCTCTGAATATAGGGAATCGGTTTAATATGTTGCCATCTATCATTAAGGTCTTCTCTGTGTACTTTAATATCATCAACAGCAATAAAAAAAACATGCAATCTATTAATATTTTTCGACACTAATAACTTGTAACAATCCCAGCTATTTTCTATCATTGCTTGTCTTGTCATTATAGCAGACCAAAGGGTTCTCTTTGCGATTGCCCCAATGCCATCGACAGCACCCTTGCCATGACCAGAGGCAAAAAAACTCCAATGAATTTCAACGCCCCAGTGCAATTGAGAGTAACACAGGGTTGACAATGTAAATCGGTTTTTAAATTGTCCTGCACATCCATCAGAGACAATTGTAACTTTCTTAAGGCTGCCAAAGCGAGACTTTAAATCTTCTATAATCCTTTTTATAAACAACCATACGGAATATTTATCATGGGCTAATTCGTTGCTCACTATCACATATGAATGCTTTTCTTGACCTGCATTAGCCCATGTACATCCTGTAAACAAAGTCGCTTGAGGATGGCTCCAGTGTGCAGCTTGAATTTCATTCTGATTTAGAATAGAAAAATTTTCTGCAAAATCGATTTGAAGTACTACATCTTCCAGTGTGCTTTCTTTAATTTTTGTCTGAAAGTATTTTGATTGTTCGTTTTTTGCAAAAACATGAAACTTGAACTTAGGAATTTTGATATCCAATTCTTTTATAAGATCTTTTACAGTTCCAGGTGCAATTGTTACTTGGCATCTATTTTCGACGGTTTGCCACTGTTTCCACGTTATTTTCAATGTAGTATCTAATTTTAATGGAAGAATATCTGAAGTTTCATTACAGTTTGAACATTCACCAGTCATACACTTCTCATTTGACATGTCGCAGGTAATTTGTTTCAGAAATTCTGTATAGGAGCTAGGAACTGTTGGCGCAATCTTACTTAAAGCCTCTATTAAAAAGTTGAAGTTTGCATGATGCACACAAACACAAACATTATGCGGCATCTCGTTCATTGGCCTAACATGTGAGGGCCTCATTTCAAAAAATTTGGTCTTCCCTATTTTTGTATCTGGGTTGTCAATCATAAATAATGAATGAGCTTCGGTGATTGTCATCGTCATGTGCCTCTTAGCTATATGTGTACGTTTACCCGATATCAAATCTTTTACTGACATTGTGTCTTTTCTATTGGGAGAAGCACGGCTGATATCATCTTTTTCATAAAACGCTTTAACTTTTTTCATAATTTCTTTTGTAATAGCCGTGCTTCTAATATTGTTAGGTTTCTCGTGCAATACAGCCATTTGAGGAATAATGTCTTTCATAATGTGCCACACAACTGCTTGTTGTTTATTTGGACTCTGAGGAAGAGCTTTTTTAGTTTTTACAACTGCTTTTCTCAAAGTATTCAAGCATTTGTATGACCCTAGAGATGAAGTACATTTATTTATGGCCCCCTTTTTTTTATTTTCTCTTTGCTTTCTTTTACGCACCCTTTCCTTTTCTCTAATAGCTTCTCTCTTGTTCGAATTTTGCTCACACTCTTGTCTATTTTTTTCTCTACGTTTTCTGTCCCATTCTTTTTCTTTTTCTTGTGCTATCTTCCATTTATCAGGGTCCTTCTTCATTATCTCTCGTGATTTCTTCTTTCTCTCTGCGGCATTCATCTAAAGCAAGCAAACAAACACCCAGTTCACATCACCGCAAAGGCATGCATTCATGTAAAGCTCATAGAGAAGATAAGCAAAAAATCACCTAGTTAATATTAATTTTAATTAAGGAGAAGCACAAAACCATTCCGTTTTAGGTCTGCAGAAAAAAACACAAGTTCAATAAGAAATCTGCATGCTAACTTTCGTTACATATCAATTGTTAGCCAGGTTAAAGTAAGTCCCACCAGTCACAGTGACTGGTGGGACTTACTTTAAAACTGTAAGGAAACCATACAATTTACTTTTTAACCATTAAAATATGCTTTAATAGTACACCACGTCTTTATTGTTACTTCTGGAAAAAACGGAACATGGAAAGTCATATTTGAGGTTAGGAAAACAACTTTTATCTTTTTTTGCGTGACTGGTGGGACAGGCGAAATGATTTTGTTCAAAGGAAGAATACACAAAAAGTAACATACCTTTACACAATATTTTAATGTAGCAATTGAGTTTATCCTATGTTTTCACTAAATTACAAGCGTCGAGTTCTCATAACCGCCACAATAGCCGAAAACAGTTTCGCCAACCTAATAAAAATTTGACCCCAAAGCAATTATGGAGGGAAGTGAAAGTTACCATAAACAAAAGTGACATTATTTTCTTTTTTTTCTAAATTTCTGTACAGGTTCATGAAATATAGTTATTAGGATATAGGATATTAATGAAATAAGTATAATTAATTGAATTTTAAAATTTATGTAGTTTTCCTGTTTTCGATGGAATGCCCCATTAGCAATAGTGGTCGTAAATTTAATCTGCAAGCTCAAAAGTTAAAAGAATAAAATTTATCTGTGCAATATATCAAATGTAACGCTAACTCGTTTGATAATGATTTGTTTAATAATTTGCGTTCATTCAAAAGTTAAACCTACGTTATTGATTGGACAAGAAAACTATGATTTAATTGCTCCAATCTTGTGTAAAAAGTATATGCCGAGTGGTCTATTTCTCACGTTGACATTGGTTGGTTGGTTAGGATTTTGTGTTCACGGTACGCAACAAAATTGTAATAACAACAATAACTCGCCCGATTCGGTCTTAAACATAGCTGCGTTTAATAATGAGTCACCTAGCCAGCCGAGCTCTCATAGTGCAATTGCACCGACAAATCGAGAACTCGAGTTGCTCTAAATAATACGGCGTAATTTATCCTTAGAGTCGATTGACTTATGTAGCAAACCGCATCTAAATATCGAATAAATCAAAAAATAGGGTTTGTCTATGAAATTCATTTAAAATATGGCAATATACACAAGGTACACAACATTTGCAGATCTTGTTTGTTTGTCTATGGTACCCGCTAACTTTCACATTTAACACTTTCGTAAATGGAGGACGACGGATTAGGTGATAGAGGGTTTTTAAGTGTTTATAACTTGCTGCGTGGAAAAGTCGTAATCTAATAGACATTTGAACATATTTTTGTTTTTAATTTCCAACTGAAGCAGACCCCTGAGGGGTTCTGCTTCAGGGTACCACGTTTTACTAAGGGAAATTTGGTGCTCCAAGATGAAATGTCCCCTAACTTTTTTTCAATTAATTGCAGATTACCAATATGCCCAGGGTATACAAAACTGGGGAAGGTGTCCAAAAAAGAGTACCAATCGATGAAAAAAGATTTGATCGGCAGTGGATGATGTTATCACCGGTGCGATTCGTGGTATTGCAAAAGGGTACGGGTAAGCAGTTATGACACAAAGGTACGTAAGGAAGAGGAAAGATGCTACAACTGATGATTGACTACATTCCAAATTATCGTCACTCACAACTTTTTTCAATTACGGAGAGAGTGAACTAGATAAATAATTAATGATGGTCAACAAGTTGAGTCATGGATTAACACCTAAAATGTACGACAACTGCCTTCAATATGCTACTAAATACGTTCGCTGCGGTCGGAGGTCCAAAAAAAAACAAAATTTACTTGGAACTGATTTAATTAAAATCAAAATTACAATTATTTTACTTAAATCTAGCCTAGTCTAATCCCGTTCGAAGTTGGAAACAGAATGACGGAAAAAATAATTATAACACACAATAAGGAATCCAGTGTCGTCAGCGTCAGCACTTTCCCTAGGGTTGCTTCACATAACTCCTCCACCCCGGGAATGGCAACTATTTTAAAACGTTTAGTGAAAATGTTGCCGGCATCTGCCCAGAATTTGTCTCCTTTGAAACTTGTTCTCTCGCTTCATCCACCTTGTTCTGTTCTTCTTTGCAGATCCAGAAGTTGTATTTGCGAGATACCATAAAAAGGATAATCAGCATAATTCCACTTGATAGAGTTATATAAAATGGTATCGTCGTATGGTACATTATATTAAAGTGTCCCTTGTCAAGCTGCGAAGGAACTTGTGCCAAGATTCTTTCTTGAACGCCATGGAGATCTTCCAGGTTGATGGAACTTAGTTGGATATGTGTCGCTGATGGAAGCTCAATCTTATCGTCGCGAGGCACCTCAATTAGCTTAAGAGGTTGGCCTTTAATCTCATCATTATCGTTTGCTATAGTGAATTCTTCAGTTTTTAGGTAGCAGTTCACTGGAATCGTAGCGAGGTAACTTCCTTGGAGCAACGTGTAGTCTACTCTGCCACAGGTAAGTTGAGCTCTTGATTGATGAGGAAACGAGAGCACGTAGTGTTGATCGTCGAGCTTCTCCATTGCTTCCTTTTTAAGGATGATCTTTGTAAATTGGCAAGAGGCTTCGAGTGCTTGATTGGTTATTATTTCTTGGATGCAGTCGCTTTTAGTACGAACTTGATGGTTGACTTCCTCGTCGCAGAGATACCAGTTGTTCAACTTCGGACATTCTGTCTCTATGTACACGAATGCTTTCTCGTTAGTTGCTATGAAAGGAGAGGAAGGGATGAGGGCTTGGTTGTCTCTATTCGGTGCGATAGATAGCTTATAAAGGTCAAAATTATCCATAGAAATAATTGGAAACCTAAAAATAATTACTATCTGTTTATTAAAATAATATGATCCTGGTTTAATTATATCGTAGTATTCTCTTAGATCTAATTTAGGCACAAAGTCGTTACCGTATATATTTCTAATTTTATTTAACATAGATTGTAGTATTTCTATATCAATCATGCTGTGGTGAGTGGTGGATAGGTGAATAAAAGCTAAAGTGTTTTCTATTCTTAATAATTCTTGCATTAAATCTTCTGTGTTTTCACTAGCTATTTCTAGAAGTTGACCAAACTTTGCATATTTAATTAGGCTTGACTCCCTATAAGCATCTCGATCTAATATAAGTTCTAATGTATCGTTAATTTTTTTCTGATTATCTAATAACTGGGTTAGTGCACTATTATGTGTAACCATCCATTCCTTGCTTAAACTAATATGATTATTAAAGTCAGTTACTATTCTGTCCTGATTTCCCTGCAATATGTTAATGGCTTCATTATATTTTATTGCGTCGTTTTGATCAAGGTTGCCTGTTATGCTTTTTATGACCGAACCCAGGCTGTCTACGAGACCTCTTTTTGCACGATTTGGTTCTAATGTTTTCAATTGATTTAAAACCTTGCCAAGCTTGTTGTAAAGGTAGTCTATTTGAATTTCGTATAAAGCAAAAGTGTCATTACGAAGTCGATTTTGGTAGTCTTGTAACTGTGTCTGTATGAAGGTAATTTGGTCTTCTATTTCGTTCAGTTTTACGTATTGTAAGAACGTATGGTGGTGAGTAGTGAGTCTCATAGTCCCGAGTCTGTATGGAAGTAGTCCAGGTCCGTCAGCTAAGCTTTCAAGTTTTATCTCCAGCGTCCATATTGTTTGAACGGTCAGGAGTAGTAGAAGAGCCCTGTAACAAATTGGCGGATTTAGGCACTCGTTTCATTCGAGATTTGGCTACTGGCCCACGTTTTTTGGAGGTGTATATATGGATGGGCAAATCTGCAAGGACATTATCTTGGGTATACCGTGGTGCTGTTTTTTGTCGGCTAGCAAGGGGATTTCTGATAAAAACTTGTTGTTCTGGTGCATATTCTACTTCTGGTTCTCGAGTTCTGTTTCTGTTCTCTATTAAATTAGTGCGGTTAGCAAGAGAGGAGTCGTTAATTATGTCATAAACCTTTTTCATTTGCTCTCTATGGTTTTGGGTATACTGTTGTAATAGGTGTTGTGTCACGTCAATGTCAAGACAGTCTCTTGGATCAAAATGTCCAGTAAGTAAGTCAAATGGTCTGCAGCGTGTAAAACTATGTATCGAGCTATTGTAGGCTATTATTGCATATGGTACGAGATTCACTACTGGTTGGTCCTTGTGTTGAAGTCTTAATATTCTGAGATGTTCTAGAAGTGTCGAGTGAAACCTTTCAATATTTCCGTTATCGTTAGGAGAATGGGGTAAAATTCTATGGTGGTTAATTTTATGTAGGCGAGTAAATTCTAAAAAGAGTTGATTGGTAAATTCAGTTCCATTATCAGTTATTAAGGTGAGTGGTACACCGAAATGAGTGCAAAAGGTTAATAGTGCTTGTAATATACTAAGAGCCGTACCATCTCGTAGTGGGTATGCTTGACCATACTTCGTGAAAACATCTATAAAGGTAATGTATTTCTCTCCTTGAGCTGTAAATAGGTCCATATGAACGATTTCAAAGGGTTTGGTGGCAGGTGGGACTACATTAAATTGTGGTCTTATTGGATTTCGATCGTATTTGCCTTGACCACAAATAGTGCATTCATTAATAAATTTTGTGATGTGGTCTTTCATCTTGGGCCAGTAAAATTTACGTGATAGTGCCAAATAACATTCATTTATACCGCGATGGTTGGTTTTTCCATCATGGTAGTGCCGAATAATTTCTTGTTGACGGAGATATTCCTTAACATTTTCTATTTCAAATTTAGTTAGGACGAGATTCATTGAAGAGCTTTTGAATTTATCTTGTAAAATTGGAATAATAGAATACATAGCGAGAGTGGGATTAATTAGCAAGGCCGTTTTTACTTTTGGTTTTACATATTCTTTTATAGCAGTTATGACGTCTTCTTCCAAATTAGATTCAGAGACTTGTATACTTATTCGGGTATGGGTATCAAATGGTTTTGTTACTGTGGGTTTCTTTTTAACATCATTTACAATTGAAAAACATATTTGTCGGTTAAATTTGTTTAAGGGTTCGTCTGTTAAGGGAATTTCTAAAATGGGGTTTTCTTGACTGGTATGTACCGTGTCGGTTGAAGAGTTGGTTTCTATACGTGGACATTCAGTGGGGTTTCCTAATAAAGAGTTTATTTCATCAATATTTAAAGTGGATGGTTCCTGAGGATTTTGTGCTCCTTGAGGCCGGTTTTCTGTTAAAGAATTTACTAGTTCGTCTATTTCTTCTGAAACGGTTTTAGCTTCTTCATTATGTATTTCTATTCTGGATAACGCGTCTGCATTAGAATTGCTTTTACCTTTTTTATAAATGACTGTAAAATCGAACTCGCTTAATTTTAAACGCCACCGTGTAAGACGGGAATTTGATTCTTTTAAATTCATGATCCACTGTAATGGTTTGTGGTCACTTAAAACCTTAAATTTCCTACCAAACAGGTATGGCCTAAAATATTTTGTCGCCCATACAATGGCTAGCAATTCCTTTTCAATTGTACTGTAGTTCATTTCAGATTCATTGAGTGTACGGGAAGCGTAACAGACGGGTTTATCTGATCCTATTGGACCCTGGGATAATACAGCTCCTATTGCGACATTTGAAGCGTCCGTTGTCAGGTTAAATTCTTTGGAAAAGTCCGGATATTGTAAGATAGGGTCGTTGGTCAGGAGAGTTTTACATTTTTTGAAACAGTTGACATATTCAGTATTTAAAATTATCTTTCTACCTTTTTTCAAACATTGGGTTAGGGGTTTAGTGATGCGGGCGAAATCGGGAATGAATTTGCGGTAATATCCGAGAAGACCTAAGAATTGTTTAATTTCTTTAGTTGTTTTAGGGATCGGATATTTTTCAATTGCTGAAATTTTGTCAGGGTTTGGCTTTACGCCATCTTTACTAATGATGTGACCGAGGTAAGCCGTTTCAAGCTTGAGAAATTCGGATTTGTCCAGTTGGATTTTAAAATTAGATTCCCGCAGTCTCTGAAAAACCTTTTCTAAATTGACCATATGCTCTTGGAGTGAAGTGCTAAAAACAATAATGTCGTCGAGGTATACCAGGCATATATCATTTTGCAAGCCTCTAAGGACGTTGTCCATAACGCGCTGAAAGGTGCTGGGTGAATTTTTGAGACCCATAGGCATCCTAAGGAACTCAAAATGGCCGTGCTCTACGTTGAAAGCGGTCTTGGGGATGTCCTGGGGATCCATTTCTACTTGGTAAAATCCGTTTGTCAAATCTAAAGTGGTGAAATATTGGCACTTTCCTAATTTATCCAGAACGTCACTAATGTTTGGGATAGGGTATTTGTCGTCTATGGTTTTTTCGTTAAGTTTCCTAAAATCTACTACTAGACGCCATTTTTGTTTTCCGGAAGAGTCCATCTTCTTGGGAACCACCCAAATTGGGGAACTCCACGCGGAATCAGATGGTCTGATTATACCTTGATCTAACATTTTTTCTATTTGGTCCCTAACTTCCTGTCGGTGAACAAATGGATATCTATAATTTTTGGAGTGTACCGGAATTTCGTCTGTCGTTCTAATGCGGTGCTTAATTTTGTTGGTGAATGTTAAGGGTTCGCCTTCTGCGTAGAATATGTCCGAATAACGGGAGCAAAGAGTTTGGAGGTTAGCCTTTTCCTCCTCGTTTAAATGATCTAATCGCAACCGTGAGATAATACTTTGTGCGCGTTGCGATGGTTGATTAGTGCGCATGCACTCGATGTTAAATAACTCCGCATGCGCCGGGCGATCTAATGAGAATATTATGTCATTTTGAGTTGGGTTCTCTACCTCAATGTAACCGCGGTTGTTAAAAACGGTAGTAATACATTCGTGGATGATACAATTGCATACGACTTGTTCTCTTATCAAAACGTCGCCATCGGTCGTGTCAATGGGTATGCGAATAGCCTTTGAAGTTTTTGCCGGTATAATATCCTCGTATAAATTTACGTTTCGAGAGTTGTACATTTTTATCGGGTTTGACGCGGAATGGGTAAACAATTTTCTTTCTTTTAAATCTATACGGGCCTCCCATTTACTTAATAAATCTAATCCTATAAGTCCGTCAAAGTACTCGTGAAAGCGATAAACAAACAGTTTCATATTATCTGCGTCATTAAATTCCGCGAAGCATGGTAATGTAATAGAATAATTATTTCTACTGGTCGCGTGTATGTTTGTTACTTCAAACGGATCATAGTTGAGGGGGTATTTATTAAAATATTTCTCGACCGTTTCAGGGCTAATAAAAGATTGGTTAGCACCAGTATCTATCAAAAACTTTAATGGGGGATTCTCGATTTGAATGTATGGTAATTGTCTTTGTGTCTGTAAATTTAATTCTATTTTGGTTTTTGTAAAGTTTTGTCCGTCTGAAAATCCTGATCTTCACTATTATTTTGTAAGTTGGGTGTATTTATATTTTCATTGGGCGAAGAATACTGAATGGGAGTATGGGAGTAAAACTCGGGTTCGTAAGTATAGTCGGGGGCAAAGTCAGTATTACAGTAATTATAGTCATTGTAATCGTACGCCGGGTCTTGATAATAATCACACGTGTTATAGTTGTCATACGCAGCACATTCATTAAAGTTTATTTGTCGGCTTTTAAAATAGTTGTTAGGTGGTGGGTTACCTGATTGTCTCCAGTCATGTCCCGCCATCATAGAATGTGGCAAAGGCTTCGTGTTGAATCTTTGTATGCCACTCATGGGTTGAGGGCCCTGGGGTTGCGGGTTCCTAGGTGGTAATTTGAACACGTTGCTTGCCGGGTTGTAGTTAGGTGGTGGTGCGCCGAATACTCTTTGGGTGTGCGTGGGCATGCGATATTGTGGCATGGCCTCGTTCAATCTAAAAGGTTGAGGCGGCGGCCTCATGGGCTGATGACCAACTGGTACTGGCCACTTAGGTGTTGATAAGTGGAAACCCTGCGGTCGCGGTGGACCGAATGTCATTGGTGGGACCTTAGGTGCTAGCTGGCCTTTATGAGGTTCGTTTCGGTGTTGGAGGTATATAACGTTCAACTCCTCCTGAACGAATTCAAGCGCCTTTTCAATGGTGTCAGGGCGCATGCATCGTATGCGGGACCCTAAGGGTTCTTTTAGTCCGCGAACGAATGCCTGCATGGTAACCTTTTTGTACAAGTCACGTTTTGCTGAAACTGTGGTGGGTATGGTTTCATGTAATGTTACATAGGTCATAATAGTACTGAACAAAGTTTGGCAGTGGTCGTAAAATTCCTGTGGTGATCTATTTCCTTGTACAGCTAATGTGAGGTCGTTGTACAGCGTGGTTTCGTCTCGCTGGTCCGAAAAGTTGTTAATTAGGGCTGAGCGAATACCTAGCCAGCTGTCGGGGATGCCGTTTGAGTTTATTGTGCAGGCGGCAGTGCCCGTTATTTTATTCAGGATGCCATTTATTACACAACAATTTGAAAATTCGCTACCTACTTCTGAACTAAGATATTGTGTCGCCAATTGGTCGCATATACGTATGAACCTTGTCAGAACATTTGGGTTGCCGTCAAACTCAGGGACAAGGCGAAGGGCCTTGAAAATTGTGTCAGGATCGTGAGACATAGTGCTTTTACTCAAATTATTACTATCTAAATCTAAATTAATTTCCCTAATGCTATCTGTTAAATTATTTCGGCGAGCCTGACGGAGTTCAGACTCCCGACACCTAGTAGATCTAGGATGAAAAATGATGGAAAATTATAGGACTAAAGGAAAGCAACACGAGAATGATTCAAGTGCACTTACAATTTCATTTCTGGTCTCTCTGGTGCGTCGATGGCTGGATGCTCCTCCTCTGGATCGCAGCAGGATCGTAGATCAGGATACTCCGATGTGGGGCTGGACAGCCGCACGGGCGACTCGCGACGGGTTTACCGATTTTTGGATCCCTAATCTATCGCGAACCGGCCCGCGAGTATCCTACCGACTGCGCCAAATACGTTCGCTGCGGTCGGAGGTCCCAAAAAAAACCAAAATTTACTTGGAACTAATTTAATTAAAATCAAAATTACAATTATTTTACTTAAATCTAGCCTAGTCTAATCCCGTTCGAAGTTGGAAACAGAA
>DWLN01000004.1:0-12793 GCA_018245415.1 Tapena multiguttata
GATGAACAAAGGAAATCATGATAAATAAAGGAAATCATGGAAAAGTATACTGATATGCACCCTCAGTACTCATTCACATTATTCATTTGTTTAACTCATAGCTCTATAAATAAAATTTTATGAATAGTTAACTTTTTTGGTTTATTTTTTTTTCATACGAAGATGCGACAAACATGTAATGGTAAGTGGTCGTCTATAAACACGTGCAATACTGAAGGAATCACAAGTGTGTTGCCGGTCTTAAATGACTTTATATTATATCGAAGCACACAGGAAATACTTCAGCAGGAGCCTCATATCACAGGATATCACAATTTAAAAGTGGCGGGTCAGGAACATTTATAATTATATATTTTTAAGGATATAATAAACTGTTCTCGATTGCCACGGATCGAAACGATGTGGGTAAACCATACCTTACTGGGACCAACGTCGTCCTACTCAATGTATTGCAATGCATCTTTGCAAAGGACCACCAAATCACTTGACCACAGAGGTAGTTTTGGTTATGGTTAGTTGGGCTAACCATAATATAAGTACGTAAACGGTATCGAAGTTATCGGCGCGGCTGGAACAGTTCACGATATCTACAGGGACTTTAGAAACAAAATACATTGAAAAATGAATCTTACGAGTAATTTTTATTTCAAATCCACCAACGTTGTTATATACAAATACCAAAACTAACTTTAAAAATACAACATTCTAAGAATACAAGTTTTTAATGCCTCATTTTGTATAATTTTCCTTTTTATCCGAGGTTGGCACTGTATTATTTGTTTCTATCTTTTTTTATTCTCGGTTGTTATCTTTTTCTTTTAGGTCACACGTAATCAAATTTATATTCCTCTTTCGCGTAATCTGGGTGAAATCACTAAAAGGATTATCCAATTGATTTTATAGGCATCCTCCTGCACCTTATCGAGTGTATCTAATTACGAAATATATAGTCTATTAAGATGCAATAATAATTCAAAGCCGGCTACGCATCTGTCGTGGACAATATTGACAATAATTGGAGAACTTACACCAACAGTTCCTGTCCTTGTTCAGCTACAATTGTGTCCTTGTTGGCAGCTACAATTAATACCAGTGTATCTAACAATGGTAACTGATCAGCATTCGTCTGGATCCGTATAAACGTATTTCATTTGCTTTTAAAAAATTCCCACCGGTGACTAAGACGGTATTTTTTTCATGTCCAACTGTATAAAAATTCATTGAACTTTACATAGCATCTTCGTTCTTATCATAGCTAGTAAGAGAACAGACCGAGGGGGCAGCAGACACAAGTAATTACAAGCGAATAAAAATAAACAATAATAAATAAATAAACTTAGTCATCACGCATTTTAGATGAAAGTAAGACACACTGTAAATATATATTATTTAGGAGAGATTTGATATCGTTCAACTAATTTTGGAATTATGTTTTTGATTTTTTAGCTGTTTATCGTGTTAGTTACACCATTTATTACTAAAAACCGGCTGCACCAATTTTAATCTATGATATCGGCAAAATTCACCAAGATACTCGTAGTTACATGGAAAATTATTTTTTTAATAAAATTAGGTTTGGAATTCCGCCATCTTCCGCAATTGGCAGCTCATGCCAACTGCCAACATATCTGTGAAAAATATAAAATGATATTCCTTGACTGTTCGAAGGCGAAAGGAAGTTCAGAGGGTCAGCTAGTAATCGAATAGAGAAATGTCTTTGTCCGAATTTGACGTGAAATACGCCACAGCTCAAAACAATTGGACTGCAGCCAAAGCTCGTGAAATACGTATATTAGTGATTTTTATTTATTTATGTATGTATAATAATTCTTAAAATTTAAGCACTTAAAATAGCAAAAGGCAAAGCTTTGTAAGGCCTCGCTTAAATATTTGCTTACAAAAGATTTATTAATAATAGATATCAATTGTAGACATGAATTAAAATAAACATACATTTGAAATCAAGAAGTTTGATAGCTTTTCTATAAAACTAGTAGTAAGAAATCGTCTCTTTCGTCTTAATGATATGTGTAAGTGTGAATGGTAAAAAGAAATATTGTAAATAAAAATAAATCAGTTTAATTTCTTTCATTTTATTATTTGATAATTAATTAATAATTAAGTTTCAGGAAATTAAGCAATACTAACAAAAGTAATGAGAGTTAAGGCAACGCAGAGTTAACGCAATTAATAATATGAAACATTTAAAAATATGTTTTTCAATCCACCATATCCACTATGGCGTGGAAGGTTATTCCGATTTTCGGTTAACTTTTGATATTCCTGTGTCAAGGCTTTCAGTTTTTCATCCAACGCCGTTTTGCCACTGAAAATATGGTATTTTAATATTATTAGTAGGTATGTATATATGTATATAATACAAAGGAAAAATGAGATGTTATTCATTCGGCGTGTATTTTTTTGCGTGCAAGTTGTTTATTCACTAAACACATAAACAAAATATACATATATTTCCGTAGTATCAATACAAATACAATACTATATCTTTATTTGATTAAAATGTGGTTACAAAGGTTCTTATAATTATGAACTTGAATAGTGCTCACATTAATCCAGTCAAGGCATGCAAATCAACATACTTTATGTTGGAAAATAACTGAGAGACCAAACAATTTTGCTTTTTCTTCATTTAATATTACTCAAACGACTACGTACACAATTTCCATATAATTGTCAGGCACACAAGGTTGCAGTTGATCTAGCTCTCGACGTAATTGTGCAACTTCGCTTTGTAGCTTAATCTCCTTGCTCTCTAGTTTGGCTATCGCATTGAGCAGTTCTGTGCTGGGTTTCATTTCATTCGGAAGCTGAAAATAACGACTTTGAATGAATATATTGAGAGCGTGTCTAAAAAGTTCTTGCTTTCCAGGATGGTTCTGTAATTACGGGTTGATCACTCAATAGAAATAAACACCATCATTTCAGATCCGCGATTAAGATTTCCTACTATGTCACACAACAACACAGATCAATTAATATCCAAGATCCGAGTAAGCTTGTACTTGTATTAATTTGTGTTGTGTATAATGTGTGCCCAGGCTGGGGATCGAATCAGAGACCTTGTCAGTCAGGTTCGCTAAACCACAAGCCACGGAGCCATCAAACTTAAGCCGTCAAATTAGCTGATAAGCTGACGTGTAAGAAAAATATAAACATGAGTTTACTTTACTCATTTTTGAGTTAGTGTAAGCGGCTTGCCAACCTTATCGCTTATACTATAATTCTAGAGGTATTAAAACTTCTGTAACAAAGTTTTCATGAAATAATTTCCCCGCAGCAAAACTGGAACGCTCGTTCACTGTGTTTAGAGTGGACAAATAAAATATCTCCCATTTTACATTTAAGAACAATATTCTTGGAACTACTTTCTGGATACAGTTTGTCATAATAGACACAGAAATGAAAGAAGTTTGCAAGTATTTTTGTCTCACAATTTGCAAGGAATAATTGAATTTACAAAAAGTCTGTCAAGGCCGGCATCTATCATTCTTCATCCCACGTACAATACGTACTAATAGACGGTGACCAGTTCCCATTAAGTGGACGGTGTAAATATAAATATAATACCGTTTCAGTCACCCTCTCGCACTTTGATGAGCTAGCTACATAGGCATGATTCTTGCACCAATAGGTAAGTTTCTGGGACATACTCCATCATACTGCTCAGAGTGCACTGGTTGAGAGGACAATGGCTATTCCATATCAGTGATTGTGACATTGATTACAAAGTCTGATAAACATACAATAAGAAAGAAAGGTTTTCTAATAACCCCAAAATTTTAATGGAGTGCGAGTATCTAATAGCAGAGGTTGGATGCATAACTGAAGAGACATAACATCCATGAATTGTAGTTCAAATACTACAAGTTGGATCGCAAGTATTTTCATTAAACTCTCATTACAATTTTATATAGCAAATAAATCAACGGTCGCTACTCGGTACCGTCTGCAGTCTGCAATTAAAAACGAACTCACCCAACATTTTCTTCCAGTTTCCCGAGAGCTGAGCAAAGAGATTTTTTCAATGAATAAATTGTTCACCGCAGCCAATTCATATCTTCTTGAAAGTTTAACTATGAACCTAGTTTTTCCTTCCTTCCTAGTTATGTATTGGATCTGCTATTTACATTAATTATTGAACTATTTGTTGTTTAACATGTTTTAAGAAATTCATATGTTATTTTATGAAATGTCAAAATATTGTATAATACGTCATCATGTCGGCTGCCCTCTTTCTTACTTCATTTATTTTGCTCCTAGTGGTCGTAACTTGATGTTGGTTAGCTTATAATCTTCCTTAAGAACTGCGCCATTAAATTCAAAAATATTTTTTCAAACAGGACTGGTTGTTCCAGAGATCTTAACATTTAAACAAACTCTTGAGTTCTTATATTAGTACAGCTGATCCCAACGACTCCGCACGCTTGGAATTAGACCAAATCGTGTCGCCCACCTGCGCTTTTACTTCGTTTGCTTGGACCCCAAGTTTCGTAGCGTGATGTTGCATAACCCATAGCGCTTCTCATGAACTGGGCTATAAAATTCTAAAATATTTTTTGAAAAGCGATTGTTCCTGAGATATTAGCGCTTAAACAAATAAACAAACAAACTCTTGCACTTATATACTTATATATTAGTATAGATATAGACGATCACAGCGTCCGCCTGTTCTATTACTGTGTGCTTTCCAATGTTCACGTGATGATTATATGCTTCTGGATTACTATAGCTTTTATATGATAGTGGTGGTAGCAAACGAGCTTACCAGTACAATCCGCTGCCAAGCCCATATGGAGTCCAGTTCAAAGTTAATCACAATTGCCATGGGCAACTTTGAACTAGACTCTAATAGGGACTTCGTATGTTAGCCCAGTTAGTAATAGTGTAAGTGAACATAAGCTGGTCAGCTTGTTAGAGAGTATGAGGACTTGCACAGGCACTGTTAGTGATAGATAGATAGTGTGAGAGTGATAGTGTTCATTGTTTATTATTTACTGTCGAGAAATAAAACAGCTTAGAATACAAATGTAATTGTTGACATTCAACATGTATTTGATACCTGACAGGATTCAAATTTAAACACGTTAGCCAAATAATAAAACGAGGCAAAATATTAATTGATCTATCAAAAAACGTTTACCAATACTGCCGATCCATTATCCGAGATCTGATTGTAAATTTCGTTGTTTTGATTCGAACCATTTTAATAGCTATTTGTTCCAATTAAACTTATTATGTTGAATACTTTCAATTGTAACGTGATATAATGATCTTTATTACGTAAAGAATAGGGGTGGAGAGATGTGTATGTAAAAGTTTGTCGCCTCAGGCTATTTGGGGTTTGATGAGACTCCCTGATAGGATCTGTATTATTCGTATAATAATAATATATTAACACACAAACTGACTCCGCACGCTTGGAATCTTGAATCATATCACCCGTCCGCGCTCTTACTTCGTTTGCTTGGCCCCTAAGGGTCATAGCGTGATGTTGAATAGCTTATAGCATTTCTTAAGAAGTGAGAAGTGAGCATAAAAGGATTTTTCATATCTTCCGTAATTTACAGTTTATGTATAAAAAAATATAAAATGCCATTCATTTACCGTTAGACAGTATTTCGAATTCCGAATTTCGAATTTCGGCGGATTAGCAATTAGAAAATATTTGTTTGTTTGTAATTAATGTATAAGGCTGAAACTACTTAACCGTTTCTATTATTTTACCCTTACAGACCTCACCAGCTTTGACCTACCTACTTTGTATAAAAGTCACGTTTGCGGTTTTTTAATTTATTTACAATTTATGGCGCAAGTCATCGGTAGCAGTTCATTTACAGTAGGTATAATATATATAATAATTTATAAAAATTATGAACATTGTTGGTACAGCATGGATGGTATACGATAATGAATGTATTCTTCTCAGTTACGATTTACAAAATGAAACATTTTACTAAATAAAAATGGTAAAATCATAAGGAGACTTTATTCCTAAATTACGAAAGTGTAGCGAAAATAGCCTGAAATATTTTTCTACTTCGGAGATTTCCGAATAAACGGAAATTTATATGGAGCGAAAAAGGGTGCAAGATAGAAAAAATATGCCAAGGGTTCTAGCAGATGGTCTTTTCGCTTAGTGCGATTTCGGAACTTTTAAATAATTGCAAAAGAAGGAAAAACGGAAAAGAAAGCTTACTGATATTTAAATACGTCTACAAATGTATCTATATGTAATCCACTTGTATTTCAGTCAGTATTAACATTTTTATCTGTGTATACATGATTTTTGACTGACTTCAACTTGAAGGAGGTTGTCTGTTTGACTGTAAATATGCGCTTGTTCATTTTTATGTATGGTCAGCAGTTTTGAGCCGTTATTTATGAATCGATTTCAATAATTATTTTTTGCGTTCGATTGAGTATTGCAAAGAGTTAGTTCCATACGTTTTTCAGTGACACATGTTACTGAAAAACGCCTTACTTGGCATTTTAGTCGATAATTCAGTTACATGACAATGACTGCAATAACAATGATACAACAAATAAACTTTTGGAAATATTATTTTTTGGCATTAAGTATTGGAGATTCATTTTTACACAAGTTATGAATTTTCACTAATCATTGACATTCAATATTTCAATTTAAATATTAAAATTTTGTTGTGCAACCTTTTGGCTGTAACCCAGTAACAGTCCACTGCAAGACGCGGTTGTCTCATCCATTTTTTCTTTCTATCAGGACGTGGCCTGGAGACCTGGTTTTTGTGAATCATAAAGCCGTACGATGTTAATAAATTTGCAGGACTTACACACCTACTGTACTGTACTTCAAGATATTATCCTACAACAAATAAACAATTTCGCGTTATTATCAGAAATTGCGTGACATAATTTCTAAACGTATTTTAATAAAAATGTAATTTTAAACGAAGAAAGAAAAATCATTTCTAGTTTGTATTAAATATAACTCAACTTCGAGTTTATTTTTAGAACGTAAACCATAAACCGTTTATTGAAAATCGAGACTGACGTCGCGGAAAATGGTATGATAAGAATGTACAAAGTTTTTCCTGTTTATTTTATTGCATTGTTTTCCCTTTGTTCATAAAAGTATCAAATGTATAAATATTTATATTTAAAAAAAAATGTTTACAGCCAGTTAAGGATTATCAATCTTTTTCTAGTTTATATATCAGGGGTATTAAAATGTTTAATTTAATGCTTTTGCAGCCTCGTGAAAATAGTATGTTGTTTATAAATACCAAGATCAGAAAGAATATCTTTAAAAAAAAAACTTCAAAACCGGAAACGTTTCTTTGATTCATTCAGCATCTAGTACCTACAAGTCGGAACATTATATAAAACAAAAAAAGATATTTTTTTCTTGCTAAGAAATAACTCAAATAAACACTTAAAACAACATAAAACACACATACAGACAAATACAAGAAAGTAAACAGACAGCCGGGGGCCTCAACCCTGCGCAAACGAACTAAGATAAAAGTGTCACATTATCGCACAAGATGGCACGCATTATGCGAACGGACCAGAGTTAGGAAGTTGAGGCTTGTTTACACTGATTTTCTTCAAACTTTATTACATTGGCAAAATACGTGTTGTGATTTTACTCATTTGAATAAGCCTAGGCAAGTTCTACAATCGCTTAAAGTATAAGCCGTTTCAGTTCCACTGCTGAACATAGAATCCATATTCTATTATTATATAGTGTATAGCTCATCACACTAACTTGTCGTACAAAAAAACCACAGGAATAAATATCGGAGGTTTTAGTACTGCAAAAAATAACTTTTTCATGAAATCCACTTCATAAGACGGTGGACCCCCATAACATGTACTCACAGGCCACAAACAGTGGTCTAGAGCACTAATAATTTATTAAGTAAATTAATTTTAAATGGATTTACTTAATAAATGATTAGTGCTATTGGTTGACCACTAAACTGGTTGTTTGGCACAGTCTTCTCTTCTACATAGCCCAAGAGTGCGTTTCCGTCGTGATTTTAGTGTTTAGTGTGTATTGAACTTCTTTCCGAAGTTTTTGTAGTGCACTATGACAAGGAACTTCTAATAAACACATTCAATGTGCTCGCCCAAAAATCCAGCGACGCATTAGTTGATGTTACTCTTGTATATGGGTAACAGTGAGCTCTTTTCATAGTGTGGTTCGTCTGCGTGTATACCGTCTGCAGCATAAAAATTATTTGTACTACTGTTAGATAAGCCAAATCTTTTGAATTATTTCACAAGTTGATGGGACAAATGCCGAGAAAAATACTGGCGAAGAAGTAGTCCCATTATAAACGTGTTCTTACATCCCCACCGAATTATGACTGGGAAAACTCATAAAGTCGACCCCCAAAAATTGGAAGGGCTAAGATCGTACCATTTACTTTAGGAATCCATAAACAAGCTTTGTCCAAAGTAACGGTTATTGTTTATCTAGTTGTTAGCTGAATTGTTATTGGGTCACTAATGGTAAGTGGTAAAACTACTCGTTTATAGGGCTACGTACACAAATAGACCCACTACTCTACAACTATAATCTACTTACTCTAAATTATATATTTATTTTTCTTAAAACTTATTATTATGTTCCAAATGGCGAACGTAACGCCTTTATTCTGTCTTAATGGCAACTTATATCGACTTGTATCAATAAGTAAAATATTGGTCTGGAACTAGTTACATCATATTTAATTTTCCATTATGATAATTAAAATCTAAAATTTACTTTTAAAATCCACCTTAAAGTGGACCAAAAAACTGTCCTGCTTAAAATCGGTTACAGGTTTATTATTACTTTAGAGTACTAAGATGTTCAGTGCATATTAAGTTCAGATTCTCCCCAAACCCCCTTTTCAAACTAAAATTCAAATTTTTGCTTCAATACTGCAATAGGTGAGGTGGTTGTATTGAACGGGACGAACCTGGGTAGGTTCAAATATCACTGCACTAAATTCACTAAAAACCTACCCAGTGGAGGTAGAACCTATCTAGATAAGTCCCGGTTAGTACCAACTACCACCTATTTTATCGTGAAGCAACGATTTGCATTTAAGTTCGAAGGCCACTCCATTGGCGTGGCTTTGGCGGGACACTGGACACATGAGACGACTATCTTAGTCCTCATGATTAGTAAACATCTGTGACTAACTTTGAACGTGACTCTTATTACATATATTATTATTGGTCTAATAAATATTTTGTGACCAACAAAAGTTTTTACCCATAAATATTTTCAATTTCATTTTATTATATTAATATACTTCCCCGATGTTTACTCATCCGTTCGTGACAAATTAGAATGAACTGCTCCGATCAATACGTATCCAGGGAGTTGTAAGATGCAATTCATCCAGCTGAAATCTCGTTTCGCAGTAAGTCCGACCAGATTGCGATTTCAAATGTCGTTCCGAATCTCACGAGGAAGTTTTCCGATACGAACTTAGGTTAGGTTAGGACTTATGAGAAACGTATTTTTAATCGATATATAAATTCGTATGAATACTTTATATGCTTTTTTTTGTTCGGACACATTGATGCTCATTTGCTCATTTATGAACTGATTTCAATAATTATTTTTGAGTTCAGTTCAGTATTACTGTGACATGGTACTATCGAGTACTTTTTCATTGACGTTGCGTTTCGAAGATATTTCATGAAAACCTTCATATAAATTTTCGAAATGCCTTAGAATTTTGGACTATAACTTCTTATTACAGTTATGTTACATGGTAAAGGTTGCTTGTTTCTTATTTATTTTTTATGATTTTTACCCGACATGCTGAATGTGTTTTTAAATTTAAAAAGGGTTTTGTATCCAGGGATTTGTAAGATGCAATTCATCCAGCTAAATTTCGTTTCGCAGTAAGTTCGGACCCACGTTTGCGATTTCAAACGTCTTTTCGTATCTTACGAGGAAGTACCGCGATATTTAGTTAGATTAGGACTTACTAGAAAGTTATTTCTTTGGAGTTATCTCGCAAAGTTAGGTAGGACTAAGGAGGAAAAGGAATCTGAAGGTCTCCTGTACTGTGTCCAGTGTATCCCCTCAACCACATCCTTCAAACCGAAATAAAATCATTGCTTCACGTATTTCAGCTATGAGTCTGAGTCACTTGAGACATCTTACAAAATCGCCATGTACTTTTTACAACTTCTTATTACTGTGCTGTAGTACTTTGCTAGAACATAACGGGCTGATCACCTGATTTCCTGAAAAGTTAGATCCATGCGTCGGATGGGCATGTAATATGTCGATACTGATTGTTATCAAACCTGATTGATGTTAAGCCGTGTCAGATGCCTTAGGGACGGCTTAAAACTTTGAACTTTTTGAACAGCGAGGAGAAGTATGCTCCTGGCCCTTGCTAGGTTTAGAAACCTGTGTCTTGCAGTGGATGGTTAATGGGTTGCTGTCACTCATTCCTCATATTCATTAGCAACGGTGACCCTTATAAAATAAAATATTATTGACATACTCGTCGTTAAATTAAAGCAGATTCCAGTAGAATAATGGAATTATTATTTATAGAATATCCTATTATTTTCTGAAAGAACAGAACAAAGTATGCTTTATCTGAATGACATTACCATAAGCAAATTGAAAAATAGACGCCGGATCCTATTACAATTTTCTTATGTTGAATAAACATTGCTGAGTTCAAGATTCGAATAAAGTGTAAGGTTTTGAACTGGATTTTGCAAAATAGAATAATACAATATTTACAAGTCAAAGATTTAAAACTTAATATTGATAGATTTATGTTATTCTGTTCAGTACTTGGATACAAGCCACAAGGGTCCATTGCTGGTCACGGGTCTCTCACCCCAAAAGAGAGGAAGCCTGGAGCATGCCTCACCACGCTGCTCCAAAGCGGATATTTGGAGGGCAGAAGTTTTTAAGCCGCCACTAAGGCTTCTGACACGGCTTAACGATTGCTGTCGTATGACTACGGAGGCAGTTGTTCAGTTCTTAGAATAGCTTAATTCACAAACCACTTTGTTGAAACTTTTTGGAGTCGGTGTCAGCCAAGGTAGGTAGGAGGCGAGAGGGGGCCATCATTCGTATAGAGGTTAATTAGTAAAACAAATCTTAAAGTATTCTCGTAGTACTATTGCTAGGTATATTGTAGTGTTTCCGTGGCCGACACCGACTGCAAAAATAACAATAATTGTAATTACATTATATTATCGTAATAAGAATATTATCGTAATAAGAAAATTTTAAGTGCATTTTCATTTGTTTTGTAATAGTTTTTGTTATTGAAGTCGGTTTTTTTTTTATTAAAATTATTGTTTATATTATATTTGTATAGATGAGAATTTAAAATACCTAATGATTAGGAGTATATTTTAAAGATATTTTTTATAATACAATGAAAATTCATAGTTATGAAATTGAACATTTCAGACGAACGGTGCGTATTGACTGTTTCTCTTAAAATTATTTTATGCAAACCTGACGTTTTAATACATTAACATTCTTTATGTTTCTGAAGTTTATAATAACCTCTTCAGACACGTTATTAAGATTTAGTTGAACCGTCTCGACGCTGCCCTTTTATTATTAGTAAAATGTGTTCTCAAATCTGTAGAAATAACGTTAAATTTAAATATAAGAAAAGTCCTACATTTAAAATTTGACATTCACGGACTACAAAGATCTGATAGTAGGTATTTAAAAGACTGAATAGATTTATTTGTATAAAGCTACGAAGTCTCAATCAAATTACTTTTTTGACAAAAAAATATTGTCAACATTCGTTCAATAAAAGTCAGCCCCGATGGTTAGTTATCACTAGAAACCTTAAAAGTTCTAACATGATCTAACTAGTGATCAATCAATAGTGCGAGGACTACGGGCCTCGAGGATCCCTCTTTACAATCAATTCTCATAAAGGGAACACAATGTCGCCTGGTGGAATTTGCCGCTGTTAAGCGGGAGTGCTTGCTCCAGTAGTCATACAAACGATCTAAGTGAGGTGAAATCCAAAATTGATTGTCCACCACACTTTCTAACCCACTTTGGAGCAGCGTAGTGAAGTATGCAAGTATGCCAGGCCTCCCAATGCGGTGGGAGTGAAAGAGATGTGTCCTGCAGTGGTTTATTGACTGGTTGCAGCCAACTAAACTGAACTTAAGCTCATAAATATTAAATCAAATTGAAATCAGTGCAATATGTTCCAGTATCAGCAAGTAAAAACTTAGCACCAAACCGAAGCGAAGTTTGTATATCGGATCAATTTTCAGTTTTCAAGAAATATTCCAAGAGTGCAAAACTTCTAGATTCCATGTAAATAAATAAAACTAGTAGTAGAATATTTCTTATTTTCTATTGAAAAAGTTCGAAGCTTTGAGCAAGATTAAAATTTGTTACAACTATAAGTTTTGGAGAGGAATTTATTTATATATTTAAGTAAGTAGAGGAACAGCAGGCGGACTTAATGCTAAAAGCATTCTCTGCCGGTCAACCTTAGGGTAGTTGGAGAACAGTGATGGCGGTAACTAAAAATAAATTAAAATAACAAAAGACAAAATATATATACATACAATCATTACATACATACATACTAACATACATACATACACAATATGGATAATATACAATACATACAGCAAACTATACACATTATATAAAATTATAATTTATAATACACTAGCTGTTGCCAGCGACTTCGTCCGCTGATATGAAGGAATCCTTATAATGACTAACTATCTCAAAACAGTAGAAACAGCGAAATTTTCGTTT
>DWLN01000005.1:0-12423 GCA_018245415.1 Tapena multiguttata
AATTTATCGCCGACCAATTTCGATTTTGCGTTTCTACTGGCTGGAAAATAATTTGAGGTATTTCGAGAAAATCAGCAATAGATTGAATGTGTTCCAAAGATTTTTTTTTGTTGGCCCAAAAATACCAAGAGCATTTTCCTGAAGAAAACAATATTTAGATTTGATAATGTGTAGTACATTAAGGATGATTATTTACAAAAATATATCATCAATAGCTACATAACATTACATCTAAAAGGGAGCAAACAGCTTGTTGTGCTTCTATTATGTCTTCGGGAGATGTTTGTTCAACAACGCCCACAAATGGATTGTCTTGATCTTTGGAAGCTTCAATGACAGCCACATTAAACGCGGCATTGAATAGAAACGTCCCATCGTCGATAATCGCTCCTGAAACAATTTTAAGAACTAATGAATAATAAAAACTATACAGGCCACACATTTTTATTTACCATGAAAACCATTTAACAATTAATTACTATCATTGATATTTAGTGACAGAAACTTTATTTAATGTAATAAAATATGACTTATTAAGCATAATACGACATTTCTATACGTATTCGTACATGTAAGATACATACCTAAAGTCCTGTCTCCATGGATTTGCATTAAACAACATACCAATAAAAAGCTTTGTAACCAAACTGTAACACAATTCATGTTATAGATTTTGTAACATTTTTGTTATAAACTTCACAGTTACTTAGTTTATATTTTATACTTCTATTACGTACGAAATTGCTACTCAGTTGCTGCAAATGCAATACTATCATTATTTTCAGATCTATTCTACTGTTTAATACGTAATTGTGTCACATATATCTGGCTGTTGGCGATGGCTAGAAATAGCCCTTATAACTGCACTCTACCCATTAGATTCATGGTTAGGAGCTCCACCTAGTTTTACATACATCTATATTTGTAGATTAAAATGTTTTGTTTAATATTTGATTCAATAAAACCACATGTTTACGTAAGCTTCTTTTACTTACTTCTATTAATCATTTACCTTAATAATTTAATATTTTGTATAAAAAATCGTATTAAGTTTGGTAGGTATTCTTTAACATTGCAACTGCAAATAATTTTACATGTCTTGATCGCGACATCTGTGAAGTTATTTATGAACCAAAAGAGCTGAAGAATTTTTAGGACACAAGGTGCAATCCCTTCGTCTCTTCTTGGCTGAAACTCGAAACGAGGAAGTGTTTTCACACGGCGTGCATAGATGGCGCACACTCAGGGATCATTCTTTTTTTTTTTAATTTATTTATGTACACACAAAAATTACAAAGAAACACATATTAATCAATTTGTACAAGGGTACTGCTTATTTCAATGTGAAATTTCTTCCAGCAGTCCCAATGGTGGAAAACTAACTCAGTAAGGCAAACATAGTGTGCACCATACACAAGGAATAAATAAATGTATAGTTTATTAAATACATGTTAATATATAATATAATAATAATATAATAAATTAAAATATAATTATATATAATATTGTACAGTTTATTAAAGTGATACTTATAATGGAAATGCGTAATAAAATAATTAATATATATGATACGTAAATACATAGTTAAATATTAACAGTAGAGAGATAGTACTCCTTGAGGCGTTTCTTAAATGTTGGAGCTGTCTGTGATTCTCTTATACTGTGGGGAAGATTGTTCCACAGCTTGATGGCATGAACAGAAAAGGAATTGGTGTAAAAACAGGTATTATGGATAGGAATCTGGAGGCGGGTTCTCAGATGAGTCCTGCACGGAACGCCAGGTGGGTGAGAGAAGAGAAATCGTTCTTTAAGATATGATGGATACGAAGGATTGTAGAGGATATTAAAGAGAAGACATAATATTCGAAGGTTCCGGCGAAGTCTGATTGGGAGCCACTTGAGATTCTTCCGAAACTGAGAAACATGATCATATTTTTTGAGTCCGAATATAAATCGGATACATAAATTTTGTAATCGCTCAAGTTTATTTAAGAGCTCCTCGGTGGCATCTAGATAGCAAGCGTCAGCATAATCGATTATTGGCTGTACAAGGGTCTGAGCGAGGGAGATTTTAGTTTTAAGCGGCAAGAAATTATGGAGGCATTTCAACGTATGTAAGGAGTAGTAAACTTTACGACTGACTTCTGAAATATGCGCTGTCCAGGATAGATGCTGATCGAATATCACGCCTAAATTTTTGACTGTATCGGAAAATGGAATAGGGACGCTGTCGAAGTAGATTTGAGGCAAAGCACGAGATTTTAATTGCTTCAGCATGCGTCTGCTACCAATAATTAAAGCTTGCGACTTAGTAGCGTTCACTAAAAGGCCAAAATTCCTAGTCCATTCATATATGCGTGTTAAGTCATGATTAATGTTTGCTATGGCTTCTTCGGCTTCCCCGACTAAGAAATGACGGTACAGTTGCAAATCATCTGCATAAAGATGGAAGTTGGAAGAGATAGCACTCGCAATAGAGTTAATGAAAATTGAAAATAATAAAGGAGAAAGAACGCCACCCTGAGGTACGCCCGCTGACGTATCAGACCAATCTGAGAACGTCTCATCGCATCGAACACGCTGCGAGCGACCACGAAGATAAGAATTAAACCAAGCTATACTAGAGGAGGATAGGTTAAAGGACTCAAGAATCCGAAGAAGGATGTCGAAATCTACTGAGGTGAAGGCATTACTGAAATCGAGTAGAACTAGAAGTGTGAGGGATTTAGTGTCCATGGCCCCGCGAATATCGTCAGTTATATTCACCAGAGCAGTGACAGTGCTGTGACCTGGGCGGAAACCTGACTGAAAAGGAGAGAGCAGAGAGTTGGAAAATAAGAATAGAGATAGTTGCTTATGAATGATGTGCTCGAGAACTTTAGAGAGAAAAGGTAAAATGGAGATAGGGCGGAAATGGTGTATAGCAGTGGGGTTGGAATTTTTTGGTAAGGGAATGATAATAGCTTGTTTCCAAGCCGCAGGAAAGGACGATGACGATATGGAGAAATTAAATATATGAGTTAGAATAGGGAGAAGTAAAGGAACAATTGGAATAATCATTCTCGAACACAATCCGTCATTACCCACAGCAGGAGATGAAATAGCTTGAATAGATTTTCTTACTTCGTCCTCAGTTACAACAGAAAGATTTAAAGAAGAGAAACATGGTGTCGGTTGACTCGATAAAGCTAACAGCGTGTTTGACTTAATGTATGGAATAGGAGAAACAGTAGGGGCAGAGAAATGAGCATTCAAGTCATCCAACCCGAATATGTTGCTATTAATCGTCGAAGTTTTGCCGACACCGACCGAACGAAGGAATCTCCACATCTCAGAAGAATTTCGATCACTAAGAGATTCGTGGAAGTAGCGTCTTTTAGTGTCTCTACACAAACGACTGCAGCTGTTCCGTAAAATTTTAAATTTAGCCAGATTACGTTCGGAAGGACAACGTCTGTATCTTCGTTTAGCCTTGTCCCTTCGGGCCATGAGCTCTTTAATATCTGAGGTAATCCACGGTGCAGGGGCCCGCTTTAACTTAACTTGCTTCAAAGGAGCATGATGATTATATACCTCTAGGATCTTAGAGTTAAATTTGTCAACCTTGTCATCGATGCTAAGACTATTAATAACAGGTGACCAATCAATATTTCCTACATCCTCCTTCAATTTTTCCAAGACTATGTTTTTATAGCAACGAACAACCGAATATTGAAATTTGTGCTTAGGAGGCCGGAGACGATAGGAAAGATAGATTAGGTCGTGATATGAAAAAGATGCCGCAAGTTGTCCAAAGGTAGCTACATGATCAGGAGATGACACTATCATTAGATCAAGAAAAGAGGGGGTACAGTTGGGAAAATGATGTGTCGCAGAGAGAGGAAGAAGGTGAAGACTAAGTGAAGATAATAAAGTCAAAAGTTTCTTTGTACGAAAATCGTTTTTCAGAATACAGGTATTGAAGTCTCCCATAATAATTATATGATCGTAAATGAGACCGAAATTGCAAATAATGTGTTCAAATGTCTCAAAATAGTCTACCTTAAGGTTAGGGCTATAAAAGACCGCCAATAACACTTTGGTGTGGTTGAGGATAATTTCGAGGAATAGAAATTCAGCGGATTCTGAATAGGAAGAAGGAGAAGTATGTATTACTTTATATGAAATGCTAGAACGTAAATATATTGCAACTCCGCCACAACCTTTGCCAGTTCTGTCATTTCGGATTAGTATAAATCCAGGCAAAGCATATTGCACTGATGAAAGTGATGGCTTAAGGAAAGACTCCGAAATAAGTAAAGCATCAAGGTGATTGCTGCTAATAGATGCCAGAAGATCGGGATAATGCCGAGGAACACTTTGAGCATTGATGTGGGCTATATTAAGATTATGAGGATAGTCAGAACGGAGAGAGGAAAACAGGTCATGAATGCCAAGAGGTGTAGAGAACTGACTGACAGCACTATCATAACTACTAGTGGATGACGCGCAAGAGAAAAAACTATCATCGAAACCTTCAATAGAGTCCATGACTAATAATAATAAAACCAAATAAGTATATTACGTATTATATAAAATATATAATTAAACTACGTATTTATACCACTAGGGAATAAATACCTTAAATATGTAACTAAATAGAGTAAATAAAATAAAATCTTAAATACCGAGTAGAATATAGAGAATAAAATATAATATTACAAAAAATAAAAATAAATAAAATAAAAATAGTACAAGATGCGTAAATCCACCAAACACTGCTATACAAAATACTTCAGTAAAGTTTTTACATAGCGAACAATAAATCTTATTGTTCTAAAGCAGTGACAAAATACCTTAACTTACTTAAATTTATAAAAACTAAACAAAGAAACAAAGTATCGAAAAATGTTAGGGGCATTATGTTTTTTTTTTTTCCTTGGCCGAATGTAAGTGGCAGAATGCCCATTTCAACTAATTGTCAAGTTCTGACTGTGTCAGTTATGTCAAACTTAATGATAATCAAAACAAAGTAATGTGAGGGTGAGATAATTATATAGTTTACTTACAGTTTATCAACAAAAGTGATATAAAGCCCTATCTACATATACAGTAGAGAGAGAAAGAATGTGAAATGTGATATGACAAATTATCGTAATACCGACGCTGACTGGAAGAATCCATGGTAAATGAAAGTGTTTGTATATGCAAATACTTAAAAAGTAAAAAACTACAGTAGCCAATACAGTTCTATAATTAGTTGCGCCGGCGTGTTTTCGGTGGGGACACAGCCGGAGGTTTGGACGGACCAGCCATAACAGGGGCAGGCTCGCCAGACTTGGTTAGGTCTTCGGTTGAGTGTTGTGCATCAGGATGCCGGAGAATAAGAGTTTTCAATTCGGCCATTGATTCAATCTTTTGCCTGATTTTATTGGGAAGCATGACCACAATCTTGCCCTCAGCTGACCAGCAATGTTTGATTCCAAAATGTTTTCGGGCAGAGATGAAAATATTATGCCTAGTCTTTGTCAGGAACTCCGAAATTGTGATACCGGACCCTTTTAATGACGTTTTACTGTCCCACACATGACGACGAGTCTCAATATCCCCAAACCTTACTACAATTGGCCGTGGAGAAGTGCGTGGAGAACCCAAGCGATGGCACACCCGTAAGTCTTCCATTTTAACATCGGTCACTTTCATGCGATTACAGAATAATTTATATACCGAGTCATGCAATTTTTCATTCTGCTCTTCAGGCAGGCCATGAACCAGAATAACTTTCCTTCGCATAGCTGTTTCTTGTTTGTCAATGTTAAGTGCTAGTAGTTGCAGCTGTGTTTTTATTAAGGACAATGATTGACAGACAAAAGATTTGAAATCAGTGAATTCCCTTGATAGTGACTCAATGTTGGGATGAACTGGAGTAGCTGCAGCTGTGGCCTTAAGAAGCTTGTCTTCATACTCACGCATGCGAGATCCAAATAATTTTTCCAACTCCTCCACATTGTTAGCAAGTTGTAGGTCCATATTTAGAGTAAAAATTTTAAGCTGAGGTGGCAGTTAAGGAGAAGTTTTTGTAGTGCAGTGATTACTGGTGGATTTTAGCAAACTTTTACAACATTTATTTTGATAAATATTATATTTTAATAATTTTAACACTTAAAATACTCAGAGCACACTAAGTTGCGTGTTTGCGTCGCGACTACCCGCGACTAAAAAAAAGTTGTTTGTTTGTTTCTTTGTTTCTTTGTTTGTTTGTTTCTTTGTTTCTTTGTTTGTTTCTTTGTTTCTTTGTTTGTTTCTTTGTTTCTTTGTTTGTTTCTTTGTTTCTTTGTTTCTTTGTTTGTTTGTTTGTTTGTTTGTTTGTTTGTGTTTGTTTGTGTTTGTTTGTGTTTGTTTTTGTTTGTTTTTGTTTGTTTTTGTTTGTTTTTGTTTGTTTTTGTTTGTGTTTGTTTTTGTTTGTTTTTGTTTGTTTGTGTTTGTTTGTTTTTGTTTGTTTGTGTTTGTTTGTTTTTGTTTGTTTTTGTTTGTTTGTGTTTGTTTGTTTTTGTTTGTTTTTGTTTGTTTTTGTTTGTTTGTTTTTGTTTGTTTGTTTGTTTTTGTTTGTTTGTTTTTGTTTGTTTGTTTTTGTTTGTTTTTGTTTGTTTGTTTGTTTGTTTGTTTCTTTCATATATACTTACGTATATGACGTGCTAAAAGTCAATGCATGTATTAATGTGAACAAATATATATCTAATATCTATTAAATTGCAGTTAAAACAGAAGTTAATACTTTTGAAGTGAAACTTCTTTAGCCGCGTTGGGCACTTTTTGGTAGGGGAAAATCTTATGGGTTCGCATCACCGACATGCTCATGACTGGCGCGTGCGCAGCGGCCGTGTGCTGTGCGCGTCAGATGCTTTTTGGATGGGTGAAATCTCGTGAGTTCACGTCACCGAAATATTTATAGCAGTATATCTGTAGCTATACAGCTGACGTATTGACACATTCGTGTCAAAATACGTTCCTTGATTTATTATTATTTAAATTGTTTAATTGTATAATCATAGTGCAGTACAATAGTGTGCAGTAGTACTAAATAAATATACTTACATTTTTAAGATTAAAAAAATAACAGAAAATTGTTTTAATTGTTGCTCGAAGTGTCAATAGATGTGAAAACCAGATTGATGTCGATAATTTCAATTCAAACATTATGAATTTTCAAATTTTAATACTAAAAGTTCTAAGTTTTATCACTTCTATCAGCAGTCCCTATAACTGCCATTATTTATTTATTTTTTCTCAGTTTTCTCAAATAAAAAATAATGATTACTTACAGATCCAAGCGAAACAAAAACAGGCAGTAGGAAACAGTCTTCAAATATTTACGAATAATGGATTTGTTGAAGAAAACGACACAGAAAAAACATCTACGTTTAGACGCAATGGATTTTTAAACAAACGTCCTGGCAACCCCGAGAACGAACTACATCGCACTCTAGACTCTATGGTGAATGAAATTAGTGGCGGCAAACCGAACGTGAATAAAAATGGCGCCACTGTCATTCGAATCGTACCTGAAGATTTCAAAGGGAAAAAGTTTAAGGAATTAACTGTGACGGAATTAGATGAGCTCGGTGAAATAAATGCGAGTCAAGACAGGTTTAGGTATAGATTTACCGAGGATGATTATAATAATGACGTTGCTAGAAGTGGTGTTGCCACTGCTAATATGAGATGGATTGATTGATTTATTTGATAAGAAACTGCGTATAATTGTTTTTTTTTTGACAACACAAAAATTATATTATTAAGGACACATCGAATGTATTCCACGCCAATGTAGTTTTTTAGTATTGTTATTAATAATTTTTATATATTATTTTTATATATTTATGTATAAATGGAAATAAATAAAACAAATTTTAAAAAGTTTTATGACTATTTTTTAAAGAAACGGCCTGGCTACCTCGAGACCTAACTACATCGCACTCGAGACACTATGGTGAATGTAATTAATGAGGAGCAATCGTAATAAATGTAAATAAAAATGACGCTACTGTCCTCCGAATAGTACCAGAAGATTTTGAAGGGTATTCCGTAACAGTTGATTCCCTGAAATTCAAAGAATTAACTGTTACGGAATTAGATGAGCTTTGTCAGTTAGTCAAGACCGGTTCAGGTATATGTAGACTGAGGATGACTAATTGACTATAATAATGATGTTGCTAGAAGTAGTGTTGCCACTGGTATGAGGTGGATTGATTTATTTACATCGAGGGATAAAACGAAAAAAAAAAACAATTCGCTTCAAAACTTTATTACAAAACCACAAAAAGAAAATTAAACAACAGAACTATTGAACCAATGATTTATTTCTGTGGGCAACGATTTGAATCCCTTCACGGCCGCGCGTATGTCCTCTGGGTGCACAGCCAGGTGATACAACTTGTATTCTTTCTGCACTCTGCTCGTGGTGGTATCTGAACTGTTGTATATGGAATCCGTAGAACGCACCGGCTGTATTATTTCCAATTCCTGCAAGTGCTCAAACGCTTTGAGAATCACTGGTCTCGGTACCGTTTGGGTTGAGGAGTTTGCGTTTGCGAATTTTGTGTACCTGTAAAGTAAAAAAAGTTTAAAATGCAACCGAAACTATCCAGAAGTACAACTTTGTACGGTCTTATAATAGAATTTGTTTACAAAATGATATATACTTTTAAATATCTATTAAAATGAGTCGGCACATTATCATCAAAATGCATATGTTGTGGGGATAGTGAAAAATAAGAGGTAAAATTTAACTAAACTTTAAATGCCCGTCAGTAAAAATACTATTAAAATAGGATTCTATTTATTTATTTACAAAGTCATGTTACATTAAATTATTATTGGTGTTTACCCATTTCGTTATAGTATTGATTTACAATATACTAATTATAAAGTTATTGAATTTGTATCAACTAATTAAATTAAAATAAATCATGTAAGAAATAACATTTAAGAAATTTAATAACAAAAACAGTAATATCAGCAGAAGAAATATTAAAATTAATAATAATAAAAAAATAAAATCAACACTTACCTATGCAAAACCATTTCAAAATTCATCGGCTGCCCATCAAATATCTCCATGCCATGCTTCATAGCTATGACCAGAGACAATTCAAGTATAGACAAGGACTGTAACATCTTTACTTTATGTTCCGGTTCCACCGTGTTGTCTATGATAGAGCATAGATCCGAACTGTCAATGAATGGTTTGTCTCGTGATAGTTTACATACCAATTGGAACTAGAAAATGGAAAATCAAAATTAAATTCTATTAAATGAAAAGAGAGAAAGAGAGAATCTTTTATTTTTTGGCATTAATGCTACATGATATACACCGATATTAAAATAATAATAATAATAATATGATAGGAATGTCGACAGTAAAGAGGCAGCTTATAATAATTATATTACAAATATGAGTAGAAATTAGTTGGTAGACAAAAATGATTTTTTTACATGAAATAAAAGAGCTTGCAGCACCATCCATCCGCTGCAGCCAATGACAACTGCGACTGACTTATACAGTACTCAAATGAGGTTCCTATATGAGTGTGAGATGGTTAGTCCAGTTAGTAAAGAGGGACGGGACAGTAGTAGGAAGAAGTAATTAACATTAGTTGGTCAATGTATTAGTGAGTATGAGGACAGGGGCTGTTAGTGATATTTAGTCCTATTAATTGATGTTAGTCCAGTTACTAATTGTTACTAAGAGTCTTGTCCTAAGTCAATTACAAATGCTTTACTGCTCTGAGGACTAAGATGGTCGCCTCATGTGCCCAGTGAATCCACGCACCCACACCCTGCACCCCGCACATCATTGCTCCACAGTAAAATAGGTGTGGGGGTGGCACTGACCGGGACGAATCTGGGAAGGTTTTAAAGTACACGAAGGGACATAGGATCGCTTTGTATCCTCTATCGCCAAAAACAAAAACTCATACCAAAACATCACGAAACGTCTGTTCATCGTTACGGTAATAGCACAGCTTCTCCAAAGCGCCCACGACCTCATCCATTTCGGCCAAGGCGCGTATGTGCGCGTTCCAATCTTGCAGCAAGTTGACGTCCAATTGGAAGTGCGATGCTTTGCATGCGGTCAATACATCGCCCGGTACGGCGTAGTGTATTGTATTGTCTGTTGAATTACATAATTGAAATAAAAATGTTAAAATAAAAAAAACAATTGACTGCACATCTATGTCTATAGTGATAACGGGTGGGCCATTAAAATGAGCAGATTTAAAAAAAAAACAATAAATAAAACTACAATTCGTATGGCAATTAATATATTGTTTTATATTAAGCAAACACATGGAAATTTTATTTCTTAAAATAAAATGACTTAGATGTGAGTTCTAAACGCACACACTTCTCGAATCTAGACCACAAATTCGTGAAAACTCGCTAGCACATCGCTTGTGGGATAGCAGAGATCTCTGCGCGAATATTGTATTAAACACGACTCTTGAGGTATTTTCAGAGAAAGAAATCTAGTGTCATATCCATGGTAGTCGTGTGACAAAAGACATCACATTAACGAGGAAGTGTGTGTGATGTCTTTTGCTTATAATTTAATGTATTTTTAATGAATTACATTTCAAAGTAGCTTTCTTCGCATCTTCACCATATATACTTTTAACCGTGCAACTTTTCATTATCCTCTGTGCGCGCAGTTTTCTTAAAACCGAAGTGTAAATTTTCAATTCATGTACTTACAATATTAGATTCATTACGTACTTACCCAGACACTTCACACTTGACATTGAGACCATTCTCTTGTTACTGTACTTCACATCTCTCTCCTTCCACACCATCAAGGGCATACTCAGGAGCTGAATAAGAAGTTACCACCTAATCCTATCTACTGTTGATTAGACCTATACAATCTAATGAGCTATCAAGATTCAAATTACTTGTCTTCATTACGAACTTAACCAGAGATTTCCCACAGACCTTTCCAGTCTTACTGTGCACATCTCTCTTCTTGCCAGTTACCAATGGCATACTCGGAAACTGATTCAAAAGACCCTATAATTAAACCTATACAATTGCATGACTTACCAAGATTACAAACTATTACGAACTTTCTAGAGACTTCTTCTTCTTTCTTTCATTACCTCGCATCTCTCTTCTTCCCCGTCACCAGCGGCATTCTCAGAGGATGAATTAGAAGTTACCTATGCCTATCTACTGATGCTTAAAGTTACATAATCTCATGACTAACTAAGATTCAAATTATCTTATCTTCATTAACAAACTTACCCAGAGATTTACTTGAGCTTTTTCTCTTTTTACTATCCTTTATAACTTTCTTCATCCCGACTATCATTGGCATACTCAGAAGTTGAATCAGGAGTTCGTTGTGTCTCTCTGGTGTCGGTCTGACATCTTTATCGCCGTTCAGAAAGATGAGTATGTTTCGATGGGAGAAACGGGATTTGACACGTTTCTCTAGTTGCTCCATTACATCTAAACAATTGGTTAAACCTAAAATAGAATAACGATTTTTTTAAAATCTTCAATTTCTATACTTACTCACACATCTTAGAAATGATTGTATCATATATTTAATGCCGATTTATAGCCGATTCCAATGACACCATCCACTTGGAATGAGACAGCATCATATCACCCGCGTGCGTTCTGATTTCGTTTGAAAATAATTCATCTTATAATAATAAATATAGTTTATGTTACGGATGATAAGTATACTCTTGTGCAGCACTAAGTAGTCAGCGTGTACTTTGGTGCCCATAGCTGCTCGTATTCTGTGCGGCACTAGCAGATCAAAATTGGAATTGGAACCCACAACAAGCGCGGCCGCTGTGACAGAACATGTCGAACTCCTCCAACACGAACACGATGCTCTTGCAGCGCCTGTCCGCGCCGCTAGTGAACAACGGGAGGTTCTCTACACACCGGCTACTCTGTACACACTCACCCAGCACACACACACGCGAGTCCAGCGTGCGCGATGTCGAACAGGCTGTACAGCAGGCGGTGATTTCTTTCTTTCTTTGTTTCTTTGTTTCTTTGTTTCTTTGTTTGTTTGTTTGTTTGTTTCTTTCTTTCTTTCTTTCTTTGTTTCTTTGTTTGTTTGTTTCTTTCTTTCTTTGTTTCTTTGTTTCTTTCTTTGTTTCTTTCTTTGTTTCTTTCTTTGTTTCTTTCTTTGTTTCTTTGTTTCTTTGTTTCTTTGTTTCTTTGTTTCTTTGTTTGTTTCTTTGTTTGTTTGTTTGTTTGTTTGTTTGTTTGTTTGTTTGTTTCTTTGTTTCTTTGTTTCTTTGTTTCTTTGTTTCTTTGTTTCTTTGTTTGTTTCTTTGTTTGTTTGTTTCTTTCTTTCTTTCTTTCTTTCTTTCTTTCTTTCTTTCTTTCTTTCTTTCTTTCTTTCTTTCTTTCTTTCTTTCT
>DWLN01000006.1:0-11662 GCA_018245415.1 Tapena multiguttata
ATGGGAAAATGGTAATGAGCTTCGTGAGAAGTCTCGAGGACACCTGTAGGTCCCATTGCGAACCAGTCGTAATTATGGTAATGATGTTGTGAGAGTAAATCATGGAAAACACATCGGTAATCGCTCGTATTTATCGTGGCTATTTGAATTTCATCACGGGTTATTAGCTGTTCCACTACTTATGGAGCGACTTCTTAATGTCATACTGATAACTAAATACACTTTGATATGAAGTAATACGGTTTTTACTTTTGCAAGTAGCCACGCAGTTGTAAAACTGTCAAGGAATTATCTTGTAAACATTAGACACGCCTGTGTAAATTGCTATTTTTTATGAAATAGTTTTTATGTTTAAGTTTAAATAGCGTAAATGTTGATAAGCTGACGAGAAGTGAAGGTTCTTTAACTTAGAAGCAAAATCATGAAATTCTTCAACACAAGTCTTAAAAGTATTTAAAGACCAACATATTGGACCAAGTATTGTATAAGTTTTTGATTCACCAGTTCAATTAATTCTGAGATTAGTTTTCATGTATGTAGCTAGCTAGCTAGCTAATTTATAGAGTACCTGAAAAAATACTTGATTTTTTTTAACACTATATTACCGTTTCATAAGCAAACATGGCTCCAAAAAGCATACGTTTGCTTTTGACGGTTGAGATCGAGATCGTAACATCGATGTTGTTTGGTTTCGAATATTGAAATATGCTTCTGCTCGGAATTGTGACATTAAACAATAGGAATGTAACGTGTGGAGGCAAAACTAATAAGTAGAGAAGCGGCAAGTGTTCCTAGAAGCGGCGGCGGCGGCGGTAGGCGCTACAGTCAACAGACGTGTGGACATACGGCTAATTAAACATTCTTTGTCTCTCGTTGTGATGTCAACTGTCCACCGATAGATTGTCTGGGCGCAGATGTGGCATCTCTAATTACTGAGTCACTACTGCTCGGATCTTTTACTTCTTATTTTTACATACCATACTGTATTTTTTTGTCCACGATCATATTTGTAATCGACCTAGATCTCAAATTTTATCGCACATGCTACTTTTCTATTATATGAAGTAGCAAACGAGCTTACCAGCACCACCCATTCGCTGCCGCCCATGACAACTATGACTGACTTTGAACAAGACTCAAATAGTAACTTCGATGCTTAGTCCAGTTAGTAAAGAGCAGAACTATTTTTGTGGGGACACGTGGGGGCACGCAGTGCCCCGAAAGGAAATTTCGATAATTAATGGCCATTAATGGCTATTTTTCGATATTTTTAATAAATTTAACATAAACTTTCAAGAATTATCGTGCCCCCAAAAAAAAAGAGTCAAAAAAGGCCTAGTAAAGAATGTTAGTGAGCATTAGTTGGTCAGTTCATTAGTGAGTCTGAGAACTGGGACAGGGACTGTCAGTGATCGTCAGTCCTGTTCGTAGATGTTAGTCTAGTAAATGATTGCTGCAAAGAGTCTTACCAACAAAAAGACAAATTAAATTAATTTTACTATTTTTATTGCGAGTAGAAAACTGGCATGTAGTGTTGTAAATACAGATGCTTTGCTACTCCAGAGTACTAAGTTAATACCTCACATATACACCGGTATAACTGCGCTACTTTTGGCTACAAAGTCACACGTACCGGGGTAAGCTTTTCCACCACCGAAACCTGACAATTTTATTTATTTTTTCATTATGAAGAGAGTAGCAAACGGATAATCAGAGCAACTGATTTTAAGTGCCCGTCGTCCCATAACATTTGTAAACAATTTTTAACTAGACCAAAAATGTAGCCCTGTAACGCCCGCATCAATATCTTCAAACTAAAATCCAACTCGCAATAATTGCTTCTCAATAGAAATATGTAGCTGTGGTAGTAGTCCCGTTACCCGAATGTACCTGGCCCTTTACTATTCAAAAAACGTGTGCGTCTCGGGACGCCCTACATAAGTGATAACATAAACGAATCTAAGTTGAACTATTTACTACTGAAATTGTTTAACGTAAGAAAAGATTAGGTTATTACTTAAATTTTATGCATGACTAGCTTTTGCCCGCGACTTCGTTCGCGTGGACTTCAGGTTCGTCCCGTCTAGTCTAGTAATAAGTAAGAAATACGGTAACTAAGCACTGCAGAGCCCTAATCATAGGCCTATAGGTAGCTACTGCAGTATGCTCCTATAAACTACATTTAACGATCTTTTTCCTTCAGCATAAACATGCAGATTCTTCGCTTTGGAAACACGTGAGCAAGCCACATAGAGCTGACCGTGAGAAAAACATGGCGTGCCCAAATGTAGGCCTGCTACCTTCAAGGTTTGACCCTGCGATTTGTTGATCGTCATTGAAAATGCGACTTTTAATGGGAACTGCAGGCGTTTAAAATTGAATGGCAAGTTGTTGGGTATGATTGGGATGCGCGGTATAAGAACATTGTCTCCCTTGGCTTCTCCAGTTAAAATTGTAGCCTTCACTATATGCCTTCCTAATTCGGTAACTCGCAACCGAGTACCGTTGCATAATCTTGGCGCATCCAGGTTACGCATTAACAAAACGGGTACACCTACCTTTAATTCCAACTTGTGTGATGGCACCCCGGACAACTCTAAAGAGTTTAGGAACTCTACGGGATAACTTGTAGTGTCATCGGATGACATAACTGTGTCAATGGAATTATACACTGATGTTTCGCTGTTTATTTCGGCCAAGATTTTTTTATTTATTTTCGCAACAGTCTCATTTTTTGGTGCCAATATGGTTCTTTCACACAACCAATTTTCGTCAAGAATATTTTGTTGCAGATTCGGAAAAACTTGTTCAATAAGTTCGTCTTCTGTCTCCACAGCATGACAAAATTGCTGTGTGAAAAGAACCATACCTTCTTGGTCGGTGTTTAGGTGGCCTTCACCAATTTCTAGCAGTTTTTGAGCATATGCTCCTGATTCGACATCGCTGAATAACTGGACTCGCATGTTAGTGGTAAGATAAAGCTTTTCAACTTTAGACCACAGATATGAGGCTTTTAGACATGCGTTAATTTCATCTGCTGCAGTGCCTCTCTCGATAACAGGTAAAGTCTGTCTAAAATCCCCTGCCAATAACACTACCACACCACCCATCAACTTTCGATTGCTGTGAATATCTTGTAGACAGCGATCAAGCGCCTCAATGGCGCGTTTGTGTGACATAGTGCACTCGTCCCACACGATCAGCATACATTGTTGCAAGAGGGCGCCACGGGCACTGCTCTTACTGATGTTGCACGTTGGGGTTTCTTCGCTCGCCAGATTAAGAGGTAATTTAAAAACCGAATGTGCCGTTCGTCCACCGCTCAGCAATGTTGCAGCGATCCCAGAGGAAGCCACCGCTAATGCAACTTTACGGTCCTTACGAATTTTTGCTAGAAGCAAATTAAGCAAAAATGTTTTACCTGTACCGCCCGGGGCGTCAAGAAAGAAAAGGCCGCCTTTGTCAAGCTCAACTCGTTGTAATATTTTGTTATAAATGTTTTTTTGTTCGGGTAGCAGGCGTGGTTCAGTTTCGCTGACCTGAGCGTCTAATAAAGCAATATCGTAGCTTAGCTCTTTGATCAAATCGGTCGACAACTCTCCTCGACGCTCTGGTGTAGGCATACCGAAGTCGGACAATTTCTTACCGGAAATCGTTATTATTTTGTCCTCTATATGTCTCAGTGCTTCATTGAAACATAGATCATTGTTGACTTGATCCATCCTTTCAAATCTATGCAAGATATCCTCCGATAATGCAGATTTATACTTATCCCATAGTTGAAGAGGATTGGATAAACCGCAAGTGCATATCAATATTGCAAATAGTTCTCTTATTTGCGAAGGAGAGCGACACAGCACTGCCTCTTCCATTGTGGCATCCCAGTGGTTGTCATCTTCCAACAACCCCAACTTCTCACACGCTTGTCGAAAAGTTTCAAGTTCTTGGCCGTCAACTGTTTTTAGATCCAAGAAGCTAGTGGGGCCCTGTACTACATTCAGCAGCATTCGCAAACAGTAACATTCGAAGTTACTAACATGCACTGTGTAAATGCGCCCAAGAGCATCTCCTGCCTTCACACCTGGCCAGCCGTCGACAGGTGTACCTTGTAAACGACGTTTCCATTCTTTCGACGACACGTTCCATGTATAGTAGCGGGGTACGTCAACATAAAGTAATGTTTTTGCAAATGCGTCATTTTGGCAAAGCAGGAAAAATGCAGTTAGTGTCGTCTTAGGTGGTGCGGCCATTCTCTCTCTAAAATTGTTTTCAGTGAAGTAAATCCGCTGACCATTAGGCAGATGAACCGCAAGGTGAGTGACTGTTGGGTGTCTTTCATGCAGAGGCAGACCCAAGATCCGCCACGCTGCTTCGTTACTACTAACATATCTACCGGCTCGATACGTTTGCACCTCATCTCTCGGGTCAATATTAACATTCCCTTGCTGTCGAATGTTAAAAATAGCCTGGTCGCTGCCTTTGTTTATATATTTACAAATATATTTTATTGCCTGTACCGTATTGCAGAACTCTACATTTATGTGACAGTTATAAATTTTAGACAGAAGAGGAGAATATGGGACAATCCAGCTATTGTCAACCAATACTTCCTGTGTTCCACCTCGGGTTTTTAGAGTTATCGTACGGCCGCCATCTCCTGGTGCTCTACGCCTGTACAAAGGATAGCCTTTGTCGTTAGTTTGAGTATCTTTTAAAAGCGCCCTTGGATACTTTTTGGTGCATTTTCCTTCTTTCATGCATGGTGATGACGGATTTAGTGCACCACAGGGACCGTGAATCATATTTTTGGTTACAGTATCGTAGAGTTTTCGATCACTTTCTGGATTTGGTATCTCCGCACTTATGACTTCATCAATTTGGTTGGGGCGTAATTTTTCCGTCAACCACAGCAGTAAGTGCACGTGAGGCAGACCCCTTTTTTGCCACTCGATCGAGTACATGAAACACTTCATATCTCCAAATATTTTACCTTTTGTAAGTAGAGCAACCAATTTTTGTACTTTTATTTTAAATAACCTGGCTGTTAAGTCATGTCTGTCTGTTGCATTTTGACCTGGAATGAGTTCTTTAGTAATTTCTGGCCAAGCGGGATTACATGTCATAGTAATAAACAGATCAGGCCTCCCGTAGTTACGCACGTATGTGAACGCATCCTGCGTGTACTCATGAAGATATCTCGGGCTATTTACAAATGACGATGGGAGTATTACCAATTGACCCAAATTGTTTGGATCTAAATCCGCATCATTCCTGACCGCGTCTTGTAAATGTATATAGTTTTCTGCTCGCAGTTTTGTTTGGTTTAAAGCAATAAACCTTAAGCGCTCACTCTCCACTTTGACATACATGTCCACCAAAAACTGAAGAAAGAGAAGCCTACATCGAAGCAATAAATTAAAATTGTTGCGACGTACCATCATATGATACGCATAAAAGTCTTTGCACGACACTTTTTTGTTCGGTATAGGCTGTTTTGTAACTGGGTTTGTCTGAGGAATATCAAAACTGTACCCCTCTTGTCCTTTCCAAAAAATTATCGGGTACTCGAGAGCATCATAAAATCTATGAGTGTCCGGAACTCTAGTAAGCCGGCCATCGTGCGCCTGAATAACAATGTCCCGAGACGCAGTTTGTTCAGTACTAACTACTACGGCAGCTATTTCGTTTGTGGTCGGGGCATTGAATCGTCTTTCGTGTTCACCACGTGGTACACGATCTGGGTGTATCACGACCTTGTAATTATCGCTAGTCACTCTATCTTTAGCCATTTTAAATTCATGCACTAAAACGTTGTGATCATGTAGAACTTTTTGTATTTTTTGAACTGTGTTTCTTTCCACACCTGGTACGTACTCAGAACGCCTATCAACTTGTGCTTCCTCATCACCCATGAAATAAACTTGCAAAAATTTTGGTTGCGTATTAGTAGCAGGAAGCAAAGAGCCAATTGTGTGGTATATTTGCCCTTGGATTGTAAAAGTCGGGCAAAATCCTGGCATCGACACAATGTTATCAGCTCCAAAAGATGTCATATGGAAGCATGTATTGTATTTTCTTATGTTTTTTAAAAAACGGCGAGACTCATCTGTTTCATTTGAAAAAAGTTCTTTAAGAGGTTCAACAGGCTCGTCTATTGAAGGAAGAACTACTTTTCCTCCCGAACAACACATGCCTGCAGCTTCCTCTTTCCATTTAAGAGCACCGCAAAATCTGCATTCTTTATTCATCGCTTCTATTTTTATAAGCTTGTGGCTTTCGTAATCAAGAGTTTCATCGTACTCAAATGCAGCTTTATCGAATACTCCCCACGCGTTTCTTGTAAATATTAATCGTCGCTGTTGTGCCCTTTCAGCAACAGCGCGTCTGCGAGCTTCAGCAGCTTCAACAGTTTCAGTAGCTCTTTGGGACCCTATGTAAGTCGCTTGCTGAAGACGCCGAGCTTGAGACTGTTCGGGTGTCTCAGAAGCCCGTTGAGATGCCAGATATTCAGCGTTCTGTTGACGTCGAGCTTGAGACTGTTCGGGTGTCTCTGCAGCCCGTTGAGATGCTAGATACTCAGCATGCTGTCGACGTCTATCTTGGGACTGCTCTGGTGTCTCAGCAGCTCTTTGAGCTGCCTCACGCTCTGCTTGTTTAAGCCTTCGCAGTTCGGCTTGTGGAAACGTCTCGTTAAGTCTAGCTACTTTCATAGTTCGAGCTTTATTAGAGCTTTGGGAAAGATTAGACTTACGCTTTCGCGGCATAATTCTTAAGTACGTGTTGTTTTTATACTTCCAAAAAATACAGTACGGTAGTTATTGTTATGATTGTACTTTAATGCAATCCTTGCCTATTTAATTAACCTATCTATATAGTAATTCAATTATCAATGAAGTAATTCGTTATAATTAACCTATTTATATAATTTGTTATAATTAACGGTAAGTAACCTATCTATATAGTAATTGAATTATCAATGAAGTAATTCGTTATAATTAACCTATTTATATAATTTGTTATAATTAACTGTAAGTAACCTATCTATATAGTAATTGAATTATCAATGAAGTAATTCGTAAAAATGAAGTATCTTTTTGTACGTGTAACTCCTAACCAAAAAGAAACCTGGCAATAACTAACCTTAGGCCTATATTACTTAAAGTAGGCGACCATACGTTTTTATCAAATCGCTAGTGCCTTGAAAATTCGCAAAACGGACACAACCGTCAACGACGTCTGCCCTCACGCGTCTGCCCGCGTTCGGGTCGCGCACTCAGCGATGAGCCACTTCTTCCCCACCGCACCTACCCCGCTCCCTCCACGCCCCGTTCGCCTGGCACCGCTGCCGGTATTTATCACCGAAACGGTATTTATCGCCGAAATTGCTATGACTCTGCATTTTAAATCTGTGATATCTTCGAAAATATTTATTTAATTTACATGCTGTAAAAAGCCATATTGATCTTTATTAAATGCACAATGTATTTAAGATACTTAATTGGATAAGGATTAATACTGTATTGCTTAAAATCGCTTCGTAAATAAGCCATTATTTCTTGTACAAAGTAAAGGATAAAAAATGGTTATTGTGGGTTATTCCTAAGAGATAAACATTTACCATCACGGACTTTTTTGTAGACCTTTTTAAGTTGTACAATACTGTAGTACATTGTTTTGATCTATCTTGTAGGATTCAGTCAGCGTTTGCAATGTAAGCGCAAAAAATGTGTTTTTTTACGACCTCACATTAGAAACCTCAAAAATTGTAGCCTATGTGTTATTCTGATGTATAAGCTATATTGTGGTAAAGTTTCATTCAAATCCATTCAGTAGTTTTTACGTGAAAGAGTAACAAACATCCATACATACATCCATACTTACAAACTTTCGCCTTTATAATAGTAGTAGGATTATTTCATAGACTTGACATCGACCAAACTACAAGCTACAGATACGCGTTTTGACCAAATCACTAATATATCTAGCTCATTATTCTTAAAGCCCGCCTTCCACTGCGAAAGGGTAATGAGCGGGAAATGGTCGAGCGAAACGGAGTCTAATAGTTTTGCCTTCCACTAAGAAATAGTTTCACAGAAAACTGATTTTTGCCTTCCACTGCCACCGGGTTTGCGGAGAGAGCTAGGCGGAAAATGAAATGGGTCAGCTGAGCGAGTTTGGTTGCTTCCATTGACAGCGAGCGTTGCGGAGCGGGTCAGTGCCAGAGGACCCGTGGCCGCACAAAGACGTGTTTGTGATAATGTCGGACGATTCCAGTGAAGATGATTTTATATTTACAATAAGTAAATGCTTGCTTCTCTACAATTATAATAAGAAAAAAAAGCGCCGTAAACCAAGATTTTGGATGAGCAACCATATTAGAGAGAGACCTAATAAAGGCGATTTACTTCGTATGTTCTACGATTTGGAAGATGAGTATTTCAAAAATTATTTTCGAGTCAGCAGAGAACAGTTTAACGAAATACTCTCACTTATAAGAGAAGTAATAAAGAAACAAGACACGAACTTCAGAAAAGCTATTTCACCATTAGAAAAACTTGCGATAACTTTAAGGTAAGAAATAAAAAAAACTCATGATATTACTGAATAGGTATTTAGTTTTTAATATATCTTAACCTATAATAATCGTACATAATTGTATCTACTTAATCGTATATTATATTATAAGTGTTGATACGTTGATGGAGAATGATTTGGCTGTGATTCAGTGGGTGTGGATACTGATGATGTAGAATAACCATAACTTGCAGGTATATTATAAGATTCGAGTTCTTCTTCCGCCTCACATACAATTTCTAAAACCTTTTTCTTGATTCTATTTTGCAGATACGTTGGCATTGATTTTGTTGTTTGCGCCATACTTTGAAAAAATGTTTCGATTGGATGCTTTCTCTCTTCTCTTCTGATATCTCTATCTTCTTGACGTCTAATATGATTGCTTTCTATTTCTCTAATAATATCAACAATGTCATCATCGTTCTTTCTTTTTCGTGTTGGTTGTGTTTGTGGTATATTTCCCACTTCTTCTGATGCAGTACTTGCCATAATTGACGTAGTCGATTCTTCTTCATGCAAAGGAACTTGTGTAGAGTGATGGTTGGGTGATTCATTGCCGAAATCTTCTATGGTTTGCCCAGTGTTCGTATTCTGAGTATGCTGTACGTTTTTTAAATTAGAGGATCTTTCTCGATTTTTCATGTAAGGAATCAAAAATTCCATAATTTGTGCATATTTCCAATTATTCACAGAAACTGCAGCCTGGCCTGTTTTGCCACTCTTTTGTCTTTTAATGCTATCCCGGTGATTGTCTCTTAATTTTTTCCACTCGGATTTCGCTGTTTTAACTGAAACAAAGAAAGTTGTTAAATTTTAAAATTAGTTTGCTAATATTTAACTTAGACCTTAGTAATTATTCTATTATTAATTATTAGTTTTTATAGTTATTCTTTTTTATTTTTTTCAGGTATTTAGCAACGGGTGACTCGTTTAGAACATTAGGGTACAACTATCGAATGAGTGAAATCACTGTCTCAAGGGCAGTAAACGATACCTGCACGGCATTATGGTATAAAATGCAACCTATGTATATGAAAACACCGCAAAGGAAAGATTGGGAAAATATAGCAAATGATTTTAATTTGAGGTGGCAATTTAAAAATTGCGTCGGAGCCATCGATGGGAAACATGTTTCAATCAAATGTCCTCCGCATTCAGGAAGTTCCTATTTCAACTATAAAAAATTCTATTCTGTCGTATTATTGGCAGTTGTTGATGCTTACAAAAAATTTATAGTAATTGATGTTGGGTCTATGGGCCGCTTTAGTGATAGTGGTATACTTAATGACAGTGTATTTGGTAGGAAATTGGATAACAATGAGTTAGATTTACCTATTGATCGGCCTTTGGATGATAATGGTCCAAGCGTGCCGTATGTATTTATAGGAGACCAAGCCTTCGCACTACGTAAGAACTTACTTCGACAGTATCCGACACACACAACTATCGAAGATCAAGCGAAAAGACACTTTAACTATCGTATCTGCAGAGCACGCAATGTCGTGGAGAACGCTTTTGGTATATTGTCCAGTAGATGGCGTGCTTACCGTCGACCATTTGATTGTAAACTTGAATTAGTTGACAAAATAATAAAAGCGACATGTTTATTGCACAACTATTTAATGTCGTCGCCATCTTCATCAACTTATCAACAAGAGGAAGACAATATCAATATTTTTTCTCCAATAAATAATGACAGATTACGAGCCACAAGAGAGGCTTTCAATGTTCGCAATGTATTTTGTGATTATTTTAATACTACTGGTGCACTGGAAGGACTGCAGCCTCCATAGTCAAACATTTAAATATAATAAATAAAATTGAATGTTTACTTACTGTCTATTATTTCAGGTATATTTAAATTTTTCACTATTTCGTTCCAAATTGTATCTTTTTTGTCCCCATTACGATAATCTTTGTCGTTTATGTTCCACAAACACGGATACTTTCGCACGGTTTCGATAAAGCGCTCCATGACGCGTGTACACACTAGTTGCGGCGGCGACTACCGATGGAATGACGATACAGCGGCAGGAACGGTGGGAGGGGCGGTGGTGCGAGCGGACTCCGTTCAAAACTAGTTCTCGATGCCATGACACAACGGACTCCTTCCAACTCGCTCTGGTCGCACCGCTCACTAGTTTGCGGTGGAAGCACTTGTATGAAAATTAGTGTTGCGAGTCGAACGGAGTCCGTACGGAATTCGTTGGGATTCCGCTCAACTCTGCGACCACTTTCATAACTCTTTTAACTCTTTCAGTCCGCTCCGCTAACTCTTTTGCAATGGAAGCACTTCTATGAGATTTAGCAAAACGAGCTCAACGGAGTCCGTACGGAGGCCGTTCCGTTCGCAGTGGAAGGCGGCCTTTATGGGGAACGCTCGGCGGATGAAACTTCCATATAACGGATGTCATTGAACAACCTTCTGTGATCTTGTTTTGATTTTCCTTCCTTTCCTTACGTATCCTTAGTTAAACCATGGGTTCTATGCTAAAATCTATGAATTGAACTTTTATTTTTTAAATTATTATGTAAAAATTACTATGAAAGTATACCTGGAAATCTATTAAACTTAACAGTATGCTATTTAAAAACACTATTTAACTGTACTATTACACAAAACTAACCGGCACTGGGATCTCAGTTGGCTTTGAATAATTACTATAATAATAATAATAATAATACTATGATATTATAAATACGATTTATTAACTTTTATTTCATTATTTAATGTCAATTATAAGATCGTCCGAAACACTTTGTGTTAGTAATAGTCCAGTTAGCGATTTCGTTCAAAGTCCCCAGCGTGTCCCCAGCTACAATTCAAAGCGAAATTCAAATAGTTGCTTGACGGTGAAACAACTTTCAGATAATTACTACACCCAAGCGTACCAGCAACAGAGGCAGCAGTATGACCTGCAACAGGTTTACAACCAGCAGGAACCACAACAACGTTGGACTCAGACGCAACCACAGGTGAATATAGCGAAATATATTGATAATATATACATTTGTGAAACTATCGATCAGTTTGTTGGCTTCGGGTTTACTTTCTCCCTGGTACATCCTCTTGATTCGTAAAAATCAC
>DWLN01000007.1:0-11648 GCA_018245415.1 Tapena multiguttata
CTCAGCCAAACTGGTAACAACAACAATACAAGTCCTTGCTACCTGTAGGATATAAACTCCGATTTGTGATTTCTTAGCCACATTAAGCTGTGGGGCCAGTTTAGAACAAGTTAAGGCAAAAATATAATAATGCGTTTCGAATGAGATAAATAGGAACCATGTCAATAATTTTGAGAAAATGATATGTCGAGTGATATATTGTAAAGAACAAAGAATTTTCTTACATCAAAAGACGTGACTAATACTTACTGATCGAGTGATTTGAGGTGTAATGGTGCGGAACGCATGAGAATGGATATTATTAAATATAAGGAAGTATCTCGACGCACGCAAAATTTTGATTCGACGAAATTTTCTTTTGTGTTTTGTAATATTTGAAGGCTCCGTGGCACATCGGTTGGTAGATCTAACTGACGAGATATGACTATCTTGTTGCGTTCGATCCACGGTCAGGGTACATCTATTTATTTGGCGGATATATGTTTGTAATTGGGTCTTGGATGTCAGTGTGTGTTGTGATCTGCATGTGTCCTCCACACGCAACACCGAAGGAAATCCTAATGTGTATAATATGATGTGTTAGTGTTTATTAATGTTATTTATTTATTTATATTGATAATGGTAGTAGAACCTAGGTGGCAATCATTATTCAAGTTTTGTTAAAGACATCGATATAGAATTTTAAATTGTGCAAGTTTTAAATATGCATTTTTAAATATAAGAAAGTACATCGACGTGAATCGAGGCACGATCAATTTTGTTTCGACGAAATTTTATTTTTTATTATAGAACCTACTTAGGTTTTAGAAAATCAATCCTTTATATCCTATAGGTACGGTGGTATCTAGGTAATTTATCTGATGTATAATGTACTAAGTTACTTCGGATATACCCTTCAAACTAAACTTAACTTTAAATCATAGCTTTCAATCAAATCACCTCTAGAATAAATAAAAACTAATGAAAATCGGTGCAGGCCATACCCAGATTGTTTTATTATATGATATGAAGTAGCAGCCGAGCTTGCCAGCACCACCTATCCACTGCCGCCCATTACAACTGTCATTGACTTTAAACAATACTCGAAGAGGGACTACAATGGTTAGTCCACTTAGTAAAGAGTGTTAGTGAACATTAGTTGGACAGTATGTTAGTGAGTATGAGGACTGGGACAACGTCCGTTAGTCCAGTTAGTTATTATTGCTACTCTGAGGACTAAGATGGTCATGTCTCCAGTGTCTCCGCACCCCTTCGAACGGAAACGCAAATCATTGTTTTACGGAGAAACAGGTGGTGGTGGTCAGGTGGTACTGACATATAAAACTTATAATGCAACTTTTCTATATATAATAGATTTATAAGGTACCTATGTTGTTCCCCATTACCCTCAAAAGTCATCAGTCCTTGTGGCATTCATCATTCCATTAGTAATAAAAATACATCTAAGTATATACAATACTCAAAACGTATTTTCCTTCGCGAATGCTTCAAGTGATTAATCCGATAGAATTAAAAGAATAATTACGACGATTTAAAGGAATTTATTGCGAAATCAATTAGGTTTTTTTTGTTTTATTGCGACCCCTGGGACTACGTTGCCTTAATTACAATTAAGAATTCCAATTTGCTTGAAAAATACCTTTCAAATTAACAAAACTCTTATTGAAAGAGATTCGTGTTACTTTTTTTGTGAAATTTAATGTATTAATTTTAAATGTTCATTACATTTGAATTTCATACTTTTTATATACTAGGTTGTTTCTATAACAGAGTATATTTTGGAATTTATTTTATGTATATTTTGATAGGTGAGAAGCCGTCAAACTGGCATCCGGACCACTTGGTGGTCAGTGACCACCGTCGCCTAAACGCGTTCGAACAAACAAACTCTAGCTTTACATCTATATTAAAAAAAAACAAAGTCCAAAATCGTTAGTTATACTAATTGTAACTCAAGAACGGCTGGACCAAGTTTGATCATCTATGATTATTTGGATTCGCCTCTCACCGGAATATAAGAATATTTATTTATTTTTATTTATTTATTTATTTATACATATTATTCACTTTACACTTTACACTTTACAGTTCACTATTTTACATAACTTATTGTAGTAACAAGGAGTCGACATATCGTGAACAGGACAGATGCCTAAACTGGGCACGAAGCCTGTAATATAGGCAACTGACTCTCCCTTATAGATCTATTTACTGTTATATCTTAAGTATTCTAGGGTGTGTGTGTGTGTGTGTGTGTGTGTGTGTGTGTGTGTGTGTGTGTGTGTGTGTGTGTGTGGGTGTGTGTGTTGTGTCGTGTTGTGTGTATGTGAGTGTGCACGCGCACGTGTGTATATGTGCATGACTGTATGAATGTATGCACGCATACATGTAGGTGAGTAAGTTTGTGTTGTGTCTGTTAAATTACATTGTTATTCACTTTATGATAGTCAAGATATTTTCAGTATCCTCATAACTTAAATCTGTTAGAATTTTAATAATACTTTTTTTTAAATTATAGTAATTGAGATTTTTTATCTTTTCGAATTTGGAAAGTTTATTGTAGATATAACTTCCTAGGAAGCAGTAAAATCTATTAGTGAAAGCTGTTTTAAATTTAGGTAATGGGAATATTTTATCGATTCTTCGTTTAATTCGCTCTTGAGTGTCGATTTTAGCTACTTGTTTCTGTTGAAGTAAGATTATTTTTAGAATAAAAAGTTTACGTATGGATAATACACCAGTTTTGACGTATAAATCCGTTGTAGGAAATTTATAGGGTAGGAAGTTGCTCACCTTTAATATCGCTCGTTGCACACGTTCTAAAGTCAATAAAAGTGTTTTAGCAGCTCCACCCCATGTGTCAATACAATATGTAAGTATTGATTGACATAAAGCATAATAAATTGTCTTAAGAATCTGATCATTCACAACTTGTCGGATTTTCCTGAAGAGTGCAGTGAGTTTTCTACATCGGTTTGCAAGAGCGTTAATATGATCTTTGAATTTTAAATTTGAATCTAAAATAATTCCTAAATATTTAATAGTTTTTACTCTTTCTAATCGATGGCAATTGCAACTATTACTAGCACAGATAGGATCAATATCCGTAGAATGAGAAATAATGGTATAAGAGTTATTTATAATTGGTTGAGAACGTGGTGTGATGGAGAAAGTGACAAATTTGGTTTTGTTAGAATTTAAGCTGAGTAGATTCTCTTTTAGCCACTTTGTAACGATATTAAACCCGTTCTGTGCACATGAATAGACTTTTTCCCAAGTCTCACCTCGGAATATTAAAGCTGTGTCGTCTGCAAAAGTTATAATTTTACCATTGGTTAATTTTAAGTTGCATAGTTCATTAATATACACTAAGAAAAGAGTAGGGCCGACAATGCTACCTTGTGGAACTCCGTAATTAACATACTCAGGGTCACTTGTATAGCTACCAACTTTAACTCGTTGTCTTCGATTATACAAGTAATCTTTAAATAAATCTAGTTGAAGGCCACGAATTCCTAGGTTTTCCAATTTTAATAATAGTAACGGAATTGACACTGAGTCGAAAGCCTTTTCTAGATCGAGAAATATTGCTAGACACTTGTCTCCAGCATCGAGCCCATGTACTATATTATCTGTGAGATTTCTAACAGCATCAGAAGTTGATAATTTTTTACGAAAACCGTACTGGTTAGGTGAAATTAAGTCTTTTTCTTCCAGGTATTTTATTAGTCTTTTATTAATTAAACGTTCCAAAATTTTTGAGAAGGTGGGCAAAATTGAGATCGGTCTGTAATTGCTAAGCACGTCTGTGGGACCTGATTTATGAATTGGTAATATCATTGACGTTTTAAAAATAGAAGGAAAACGACCGGAGTTTAATGATAAATTACAAATATGCATTAAAGGGCCAGCAAGAGACGAAATATTTTCTTTTACTAATTTAGACGTAATACTATCCACTCCTGATGTATGACTAAATTTTAGAGAGTTAATAATTGTTATAATCTCGCCTATGTCGGTGTCAATTAGGGAAAACGAATGTAGAACTGGAGAAGGGAGTGATGAAGAGTGGGAATTTAGTTTACATGGATTAGGCATTACTCTCATAGCTATAGATTTACCTACATTTGAAAAGTAATTATTTATTTTATTTACAGAGTTTTGAGGATTACTTGATAAATGTAACAATTCTTGGTGAGTAGACTTCGTAGTGTTAATGTTTCCTACGCTTTTAATGACATTCCAGAGTTTTTTAGAAGTTTTAGCGTTCATAATTTCTGAACGTTCATATTGAATTTTTAACTTTTTTAATAAACATGATAAAAAATTACGGTATCTTGTAAACGTTATTTTAAGTGTAATGTTATCAGGCGACTTTTTAACTTTTAAATGCAATTTGTCTCGGTTCCTCATGCAACGAATCAATCCTGGAGTAATCCAGGGTTTTAGTGGCGTTTTACGACGAGGTAGTTTAATTATTTTAGAGTGTTTTTTGATTAAAGAATTTATTGTACCACTAAGTAGTTCAGCCGCCTGGTCACAATCGGTGCAGTCCATGATATTTTGGAGATTCGTGGTTTGTAACTGTGTACTAATTTTGTCATAATCTATTTTGGTGTAGCAATCTGGAACCGGCTTAATAATATTGTTATTAATGTTAAGTGAAAGTAGTACAGAATCGTGATCTGTAAGACTATTTTTGATAACTAAAGTTGTTGATGTTAGACGAGTTTTAATCATGGCATGGTCCAGACAGTTTAAATTCCTAGTAGGGAAGGAGTGTGCTGGAAGCAAACCATGTGATGAAGTTAGATTAAGGTAATTGCTAGCGTGGCGGTCAGATGAACTAGTTTTAATGTCAATATTTAAGTCTCCCATTAAAATTATAGAATTATATTTAGTTAAGGAGGTCAGGACAGTATCTAATGAATTTAAAAAGTTGTCTACATTAGTAAATGAAGGCGGTCTATATATAAAAACAATGGCAATGTTTTTATTGACAATTGTCACTAAACAATTTGCGTCCAAAAATAAAGGTTCATAGGTAGTGCACAATACATTAGACTTGACATAAAGAATTAAGCCATCATTTTGATTGTAGCAGGTTTTTGTGAATACACATTTATAATTTTCAATCTGTGGTAAGTTAAAGTTACACGATAGCCAACACTCAGTTAAGCATATAAGGTCAGCTTCTATAGCAATTCTGTGCAGTAGAATAGAAAAATCATTAAAATTATGTCCTATGCTCCTAATATTTTGCGTGATGATATTTAGTTGATTTTTATTTTTAGTTACGTATGATAGACAATTTTCGGGTTCACAGTTAAAAGACGAAGATACACGTAATTCATCTAAATCATTTTCAAAAGTGGCAACAAAATTGTCATCCATAATCTAAAATGAATGTAATAATGGCCTCTGGTATTATTGCACTGGAACAGGCCTCATGCGTTAAATATCTGTAGAAAATAGTTTTAATACATGTATATAAATAGGTGCTGAAAATTTGTTGTGTATGTGTTAATGTCATCGAGTTACTTGTACGTGTGTATGTACAAAAAAGACTACGGAATAATACAATTTTGTTAAGCAATTGATATACAGTACCGAAATTAATTTTCATAATTATCGTGAAAATACAAATAAAGCCTAGTCATAACTTATGTTTTTCAAGGTCGTCCAGGTCATCGATTTTAATTAGTTGAGCGCCGTCCGATTTTCGCAGATAAATTTTACCTCGAGAGGTCCAGCAGTATCTATAATTATTCGACTTTGCAAATTCTCTGGCCTGATGAAACAGTTTCTTTGCTTGCATTGTAAGACATTCCGATATGTATACCGGCTTGGACGGTCCACTGACACGAAGATGGGTAGTATTCAGTTTATTAGTTGAATTACGTTTATTGAATTCTTTTGTGCAACCTATTAACCTATCGCGGAGCATAACACTCGAAAACTCAGCAATGATCGTTTTGTTGGAGTCTATTGAGTTATGTGTGTTTATTCTATACACATCCCGAATTTCCTGCGTCTGTATCGAAGCATTCACAGCATTGCCAACTTTTTTGACGATTTCCACCAAGTCACTTTTATTTTCGGCCTTTGTTTTTGGTATATTACGAATTTCTATGCTCGCACTACGTAAGTGTCGTTCCAACTTATCAACCTTCGCTTCCAATACATGAATATACTTCCGGTCTGAGGTACGCTCCTCTTCTAAGAGTCTAACTTTTGTTATGAGCTCGTCATACTTTTGACCAAGAAAATCAACAGATTTACGTATTTCTTCATTTTGCTCAGTGTGGGAACGGATGCCGTCCGTCATTGTCTTCATAATAGTCGAAAATCGCGATTCTTGATCTTTTGTAAACGTTAGAAACATCTCCATTACTTCACTTTTAGAGAAGAAATCCTCATCTTCACGTTTGCGTTTTCGTATATTCGGATCGCTAGACGCAAGCTCTCGCGCATAGTTCGGCGAGTCTCGTACATCTGGCTCAGATGCAGAGTGAACGATCGGGCTAGTGGCGGTGGACGTACGTGGCGGCGTACGACGGAGCATTGTCGATCAATGTTTACGTTGTGACGGGCGACGTCTCACGCGGCTCACATGTACCAGGAGAGAATAAGCGCACGGTTTATAGTAGCATAGGTATGAGTAGCACAATAACAAACCGGCGCATTGGTTGAAGCAAGACGGAGTCACCGAATGATTACACGCGGCAGCAGTGTTTGCCACACACACTACGCTAATACTGCAAAACCGGTCGCCCGCGCTGTTATTATACGATCGGCACTTTATGCACTCCTAATATTTGAAACTGAATTTTGATGCCAAAAACATTATTTACAAATATTTTACACAATTACGTACTACATTAAACACGTCTACACTGTTCAACGGTCCGAGGGGAGAGGACATTAAGATGCAATTTTTTTCCTGTGTGGGTAGGCGAAATATATACACGCGAAAATCACTGCTCTTAGTTTTTTTCTATTTTTTTATAGTTTTTAATACATTTATATGCATTAAATGGTTTAGTTATCTGCAAAACTAACCAGCTTTCACTGTGAATCTCTTCTCTCTACAAATAAATCTACCTTTCCAAAACAATAACTATGGATATGCAGCTCATGAATAATATGGATAAACTAGAGAAAATGTTTGAGTCCCGGATGTGTCACTATGAACAAAAGCTACAGAAAGCCGCTGCTGGAACAAGTTCTGCTCCTCCGGACATATCTACACTATCACGTGAGTTTACTGATTTTAAAACTTTTGTATGGCAAACTTTGTCAACAATGAAAACGCAGATTGAACTACTCTCAATGGGCCTCGACAGGCATGAGACTGCCATGAGAAGGAAGGTGCTTCTCTTACATGGTGTCCCTGAAATGCCTAACGAGAAAATTCATAGTGTTGTTCTTAAAGTACTAACGGACCAACTAAAAATGACGGATGTTACATTGGACCACTTACAAGTATGTCACCGTCTAGGTTCATCTCACACTAAGGCTCGACCAATTCTTTTACGATTCCACTCCATTCATCACAGGCACCTTGTCTGGGACAATAAAACTGCACTGAAAGGCTCTGGCATTACAATGTCAGAGTTCCTAACCAAAACCAGACACAAAATATTTATGACTGCTCGGGGTCACTTTGGTGTCAAACAGTGCTGGTCCGTTGAGGGAAGAATTATGATAATTCTTTCTGATAAATCAAGGCGTAAAATAGAATCGATGAGAGAGCTTGAACAACTCATCAAGCAATTCCCACATAGTCGGGGGGTGACTGAAGACACTCAAGAATCGTCATCGGCCGGTCACAGTGCATTCACATCAGATGAAAAAGTTACAAGAAGGGTACGCCGACGTTAATCACTATTGCCGTCGTTAATACATTTAATCACTATTGTCTTGTTTTATTTATATAAATTATTTGAAGGTATCTTTAAGTGTATTTAAGTTGTACGAAGGCATCTTTAGTTTTATATAATTTGGTTGAAGGTATGGCTTAAATGTTTACTACTTAATTGCACAGTTTTAAAACAATGAAGTGTACACTGTTACAAATTCACGTTCTATCTAATCAGAAACTTATAAATTTATTAATCACAATGTTTGTTTTTAAAGTTTACAAGGTTACCATAATGCCATACTATTTTGATTTGTTGGTATAACATTATTAATTTTAACGTCATGATGCATGATGCTTGTGTCATTGACAACTAACATATGACATTTTATATTCGACTTGAAGGTTAGTACGTCAAGTCCGTCAGTTGCGTTCGGATACTCCTAATTTGTATTAATTTATAGTTACTTCACAATTTAATATTATAATACCTTAGTTAGTTTTTATTTAGTTAAATATAGTACAAGTTTCTTCCAATACACCAGTGAGCGTTGAGTTTTGCAGGTAAAAATATTGATAATTTTATATTTTAATATAATTTTATTGCATTACATATCATATTAAATATTTTGTATCTTTTTTCTACAATATTTATATATTATAACGCATATTTTATTAAAATTGTATTATTAGTATTATATTATTATTACTATTATATTCATATGATGGATTTGTGTGACTTTAACGAAAGTTTTTTCTCATGTTCATCATCAGATAATAGTTTTGTTAGTGCGAATAGTGAATTATCCGAATCCTTAACACTGCATGATCAGATTTCCACTGTTTTGACTGGTAATTTCAATAACCTAAATATTGCACACATTAATGTACAGAGCATTCCACGGCATTACTCTGACCTTCTGGCATCCTTTAGCTGTAATCACCTACATGCTCTTCTTATTTCTGAGTCTTTTCTCAAACCCTCTCTTCCTTCTACCCAATATGCGTTACCAGGCTTTGTACTCGTTCGTAACGATCGAACTGGTAAAGGGTGTGGTGGTGTCGCCATTTATCTGCGTAATGATATCCCATACAAAATCGTCAGCGCGTCCCCATCTGAGTATTCAGGATCTGCTGAATATTTGCTTCTTGAAATCTCAGTAAACAAGAATAAAGTTCTGCTTTCAGTATTTTACAGTCCCAATCTTACTATTAACTATTTTGATAACCTTGATCAAATCTTAAGCAATCTTTGTCCTATATATGAGCACATTATACTAATGGGTGACTTTAACACCTGTCTGCTCAAAAATGACTCACGCTCTTCCAAACTCACATCTCTTCTGAATTCATACAATCTCAATCTTTTACCTCTTTCTGCTACACATCATTTCCCCAACTGCACTCCTTCACTTCTTGACTTGATAATCGTCTCATCCCCCAATAGTGTTGCTTGCCATGGACAACTCTCTGCTTCTTTTTCATACCATGACTTGGTCTATTTATCCTATCGCATTCGTACCCCTAAACGTAAACCGCAATATCTTCATCTTCGTAGTTACAAGGGCATTGATTTGGGAGCGTTGCGACGGGATGCTGATACTGTGGATTGGTCTCCGGTCTTCAGCGCTGACTGTATCAACAGTAAAGTGAGTAGCTTTACGAAGGTAATACTTAATTTGTTCGATAAGCACGCCCCGAGCCGGAGGGTCAAAATAAAACGGAATCCAGCGCCATGGTTGACTGAGGACATTAAAGCTGTTATGGCACGCCGTGATAGAGCAAAAAGAAGGTATAAGCGTTGTCCCTCCGTATGTAACCTAGACCATTTTAAGGCATTACGTAATCGCTGCAATCGCCTATGTAGAGATGCAAAGAGACGCCATTTCCATAATTCTCTCGTTAATCGTAGTCCTGCAGATGTATGGAGATTCTTAAAATCTGTTGGTATCGGAAAGTCTCCTGACACTACTAATATAGATATTGACATAAGCGATCTCAATAAATACTTCTCCCTATCTCCATCTATTCTTGATCCTTATGTCAAATCTCAAACAATATATCAATTGTCTAAATTGACACTACCTCCTTGTCCTTCTTTTAACTTCTCCCACGTTTCGGAAGCATGTGTTAAAAAATCAGTTCTTTCTGTTACCTCAACTTCTGTTGGTAACGATGACATTTGTTCTAAAATGATTCATCTTATCCTACCTTCAGTACTACATGTTCTAACACATATTTTTAATTATTCTTTTTCTTCATCATCGTTTCCTGTAGCTTGGAAACAAGCTCATATAATTCCTTTACCGAAAATTCCATCTCCCTCATTGTTATCTCATTTCCGACCTATTTCTATTCTACCCTTCCTTTCCAAAGTGTTTGAGCACGTTGTTCACACTCAACTAACCCTTTATCTATCGTGTAACCACCTGCTAAATCCATTCCAATCAGGTTTTCGACAAAGTCATAGCACGGCCACAGCTCTCTTAAAAGTAACTGAGGACATTCGCTGGGCTATAGAAAATCGACAACTCACTCTTCTGGTGCTTTTGGATTTCAGCAGTGCTTTTTCATCCGTTGACTTTGACATCCTTTTAGGAATCCTTCAGTCAATTAATATTTCGTCTACCGCTATTTCATGGTTTAATTCCTATCTTCGGGGTCGCTCGCAACGTGTTCGTATTAAAAATTCGTGTTCTGGTCCTTGCGACTTACATACGGGCGTACCTCAGGGTGGCGTTCTCTCTCCCTTGCTCTTCTCTATTTTTATTAATGCTCTTACCACTGTAATATCTTCTAACTTCCATCTCTACGCAGACGATTTGCAGCTATATCATCATTTTACTAATGCTGACGTTGATTCGGCTATAAAAACTGTTAATGATGATATACACCGCATAAATGAATGGTCTAAAGCATTTGGGCTTATGATTAATGCCAATAAATCTCAAGCAATAATTATAGGAAGCAGATATAATAGGAATAAATTGAATATCTCAACTTTACCGACAGTAACCTTAGGCGGAGTATCCATACCGTACACTGATACAGTGAAAGACCTCGGGCTGATAATCGACTCCAATCTCTCTTGGAGTGCTCAAGTAAACGAGATAAGCCGGAAAGTCCACCACTCTATCCATTCATTGAAATGTCTCCAAAATGTAATGCCCTTGCAGACTAAAATCTCCTTAGCTCAGACCCTCATCCAACCCATCATAGATTACGCTGACGTCTGCTATTTGGATGCCACAGAGGAGCTACTAAATAAACTTGAGCGCTTGCAAAATCTTTGTATTCGCTTCATCTTCGGAATTCGTAAGTATGATCACGTCTCTCACCTTCGCAAGGATCTCAAGTGGCTCCCAATTCGTTTTCGCCGGAATACCAGGATTTTATGTTTGCTCTTCAAAATTATACATCAACCGACATCTCCACCTTATCTGCGGGAGCGTTTTTCGTACGCACGCCCGTCCAATACGCCCTGTAGAACCCACCTCAGAACCCTCCTTAGTTGCCCTCCTCATAAAAGTTCTTCTTATTCCAACTCCTTCACGGTTCATGCAGTAAGGTTATGGAATTCACTTCCGCCTAGTATTCGTGACTCCAAAACTTTTTATACATTTAAGAAAAAACTTAAGACACACTATATGAATGAATGTGTCTAATTGTAAAATGTATATTTGTATGTATGTATATATATGTATGTATGCATGTATGTATGTATGTATGTATGTATGTATGTATGTATGTATGTATGTATGTATGTATGTATGTATGTATGTATGTA
>DWLN01000008.1:0-11217 GCA_018245415.1 Tapena multiguttata
TTGCTACTTTGAGGACTAAGATGGTCGCCTCATGTTTCCTGTGTCTCCTCGCACCCACACCCTTCGAACCGAAACGCTGGGAAAAACCTGGGAAGGTTCTACCACCACTAAAAATCGAAATCATTTATCTCTTCAATAAAAGACACAAAATTCCTCAATTCGCATTTGAATTGAAATCCGAAAGAAGAAGTGATATTTTCTTTATTCCCTTAAGTAGATCCGAATGTAATACGCGGCACGTCGTTCTCATTGTGCTCCCGCGTATTTTGTGCGCAATGTATTAGGATCGATCTCAATCGAAGATGAAAACATGCAAAAAGGGTACTTATGGCCGGAGTCGGCGATAATCGGATAAATGTATTAATAGTGTCGTTTTCACTGAGCATCGGTAGGGTTGTCGCGGGGCCAGGTATTGTGTGGGATTTTTCAAGAAAGGCATTCAGGAGCTCTCTACTGAGCCGGCGACGTATTAGTAATGACTGTAGTGTTGCGCGTGTCCATAGGAGACTATAACTACTTCTTATCAGTGAACCACCTGCCTGTTAGAGCGCTATCATACATATAGAAATAGGACAAGTGCGAGTCGGACTCGCCCACCGAGGGTTCCGTACATGTTTGTAGGTACATATTCCCGAAATTCAGTTTCCAAAACCTTTAATTACAAATAGGAAATTGTGGTTATAGCAACAGTTCGTACTTAAATTACTTCGGTACCTTTATCAAATTGATTCAGCCGTTCTTGAGTTATAAATGGTGTAACGAACACGATTTATAACTGTATATTGCTATTGCTTATTACTTTAATCACGTGTTGTCACCAGTACGCTCAAAGCCCGAATGCCGAACCACCGCGAGCGGGAAACATCACTCCGTGTCGGATACACGGAGTGATGTTTGCCGATTAAAATGAATGACTATATTACTCAGTGGTGAATGCCACTGAGTGATTGTATAACGTAATGAATGTTTATGATTGTTAAATGAAGAAAAGCTAACAGCTCGGCCATCCTGCTCGTAGCGTGACCCCACGCGCTCTCAGCGATAAACATTTACAGCATTTATGAAATTAACTTACATGTAAATAATAATAAAAAATAAAAAAAACCTTTTATCAAACATTCATATGTATAAAATAAATTCTAAGATGCCTACTTTGCAAAATTATACAATATAAATATATTTTATTCTTTACTTGACTTTATTTGACTCCTGTTCTTTGTGACATTCTATTCAGTTTGTTTGCCCTGCGGCATAGCCTCTTCCAACTGCTTCCACATTTTATTGTCTGACGCTATTCTTTTCTATAATATCCTAGCAACGCTACGTTCAATATCGTCACTCAAAAGTTTCTTTTGCCGTCCTCTATACCTTTTTCTTGTTTTTGGATACCATACCATGATATTTTTGCTCAACTTATCTTTACCTCTTACGAGACTTATATATTAATACATAATATCAAATATCTAAACAATTTAGTTAAAGTTAGTAAAAAGAAGGACACAGAAACACTATATAAAATTATCAAATAAATAAGATCATCATTAGGTACTTCAATTAATATTCAATTATAGTGTTTGAATAAATACATATACTCACACTATTAACATTATTTACATTTCCTTTAGTTTAATTTAGTTCAATCATATAATATGTATATTAATTTGTAAAATGATAAACATCGTATGTATCTTATCACATAATCTATTAAATATCTATCATGTAAAATAAAAACAAGTAGCAATATAAAAGTAACAGCTACATCAATAGAATTATATAATTGTAACTAACTCATTAAAGCATTAAATAGAGGCTTAAATGCGACTACAAGAAAACTAATCATTGTGATCAGTATTATTTGATTTCACATCGAAGGCTATGTTTGCGGCTCATCTTCAACTAAATATCTACAGTTGGAAGCACTTTCATTACACGAAATGGACATAGATATTTCACTACCAGTTTTCAGGATTTACCGCTATGTTGTACCTGCCTCTAAATAAAAATTTAATCTCCCATTGTGTATGTGTTATCAATTCTCATTCTCTTATTTAACCTTTCTAAGTCTTTTGTTTGCTGATCCTTTATATTTTCGCTAGGCTTTGTTCCCATATTCCATTCCATTCCATCCCATTCCTCCAAATAAGTTGCATTGACAGTATCCGAGATAAGAGTGTTTAGTATTTGATCACGACGAATCGACTTTTAGCAATAAGACTTAGAGTTAAGGTTTACGTTTATGTAATTACTTAAGTAATAACCGTATTATAGCAATGTAAATAATAAAACTAATAGGCGAAACGTCATTATAGAGCAAACATAGTAAGTTGCGCACTATAGCGTAAATAAGAGACAACAATATGTATAGAACGAGACAGAAATGTAAATGTAGAGACGCCGCTCTATGTTAGAGCGAGAAGGCAACATTAGTGCCATGCGCAAAAACACGCCCCTTTACTAGTTGCGTACGGCAGCTAGTTGCCACCGCTCGAGCGGCAATATAATGAGGCCATGTGGCCGGTAAAATGTACATTCGAGCTCTAGCAGCTACTGTGTTAACAAGTAATAAACGAGATCATCGAGCATCAAGTCTTTCAATACAGTCCGCTCCGCAATATTATTGCGGTGGTCTTGTTTACAAGGCCTGATACGCCGAATCAGTGCGCCCCTCGAGAAGGCCATTCTCCACATTGGACCTTCGAGATCGGATCACTGGAACAGCGAGTGCATTCTTCACAGTATTCCTTTCCATCGACTAATAATTTTAAAATCCAATAATTGTTCTGATAGACTTTTCTGGGTAATGGTATTTGTGACGATATAATGCCCTCTTGAATGTTATAAACATCCCAGGATATTTCATCTTTACTATGACCGCAAGTTGAAAGAGCATTTATGAAATGGTCCTGTTAAAAAGTTCAAATTTCCGGTTTGCGCGAGATGTAGGAATCGCATTAATTATGTGTTTGATGCCGTATGAGATAAACTCTTTAAAAGTCCTACTTGTGAAGCTTGAGTCTTTGTCAGTAATAAGGTGGGCACCCCGAAGTAGCTAATGTGTCCCTTAAGGACTCTAATGCCTGTTAAAGATTTAGTATTTTCCACAACAGATTTGTTGCTATATTTAGTAACACTATCTACCAAAACGAATAGGTAATAATTATCCCTTTTGTTTTAACATGGAATAAATGGGCCGGATGTATTGTTTGGAACGGAACACAAACTATTTCGATAGGGTGCAAGCTGCCTGCTTGTTTTCTACTTGGAATTTTGTGATGAGCACACTCTATGCTAGGCTGTACATGCTTCGGCCAATCGACACATTTTGGGAACCAATAACGTTATTGAATGCGTTGCAAAGTTTTGTTCTATATCATCGTGGTTTCTTTTCAAAATCTGCCAGCGTACCTCTTTTGAAACCACCCAACTATGTTTATCCCCAATTATATGATTATTTATTTATTTATAATATATTTTTTAATAAATATCTACAGCCATATCTGTACTTTTATCAGTGACGATTTTTTTTTATTATAAAATTGTCTGCGTCTTATATCATAGCAATCCAGTGTTGATCAGAAACTTGAAATTAAACTGCTAACACGTCTATATTTGAGATTCAGGTACAGGTGCTGAAACTGGGTTGCAACTCAACTCGTCAACATGTGCAGTTCGAGAGTTAGGTCAGAATTAAATAGTGTAATCGAACTCCTGCATTTGAACCCACCAACGCGCAACTCGAGGGATCACGTTGCATTTGACTAGTGTAGATCGCAAAACACTACAATCTGTATAAATCAAAACTGATATTCCCAACAAGTACACCCTTAGCCTGTTAAGGGATATCACGACTGCTAAGGTTTCTAATACGTAAGAGTGTAACTTATGTTCGACAGAAGATGTTTTATGGATAAAATACGAAACTGGATGAAACAAACCAACGGCGTTCCTCTGTAAAAATATACCTGCTATCTTTATATAGTCTTTATATGCATCGGTATGTAATTGTAGCACTACTCGAGGGTTATTCAGAGATAAAAGAGGTCATTGGCCAAGTTATTTTTTTCACTTCGTTGAAATCTTTGTTTTGAATACTGCCTCACAACCAAATTCCTTCCTTTTTCAGTAAATCAGTTAAAGGAGAAATTAGGAGGGCGTAATTTTTGATGCACCTCCTAAAGAATCCAAATAGGCCAATAAATTGTCCGAGCTCATTCTGATTTTGGGGAAACGAAGCTTTGAAATGACATTGGTTTCAATGTCAAATGGTTGGATACCCGTAGAGTTATTTCGAGACTCTAAAATAATTATCTCCATGAAAAAGTTATATTTCAATAGTCTCAGTGTTAGAGCTCCTTGTAAGAGTAGACAGAGAACTTCTTTCAACCTTTCCAATCCCTCACCTCTACAGGGAATAAGAATATCTTCCATATATTCGATTGCATAGTTTACCTATGCATCATGAAGGATCTTGTTTAGTGTTCTCTGAAAGACTGAGGGTGCATTAACCAAACCGAAAGGCATACGCGTATGCTCAAACTGTTCGTCTGGCGTAACAAAAGCAGTTTTATGAGCCCCTTTAGAATGTAGTAGTGTTGTTTTGTTTATCTATTAAGGGCTGTGTAATCCATACATAATTGTAATCTCACTAGACTTTTTCTTCACTAAAACGATAGGACTTCCGTATGGCGAAGAGGACTCCCTATGCTACCTTCTAACATTTCTCAAACCATATCGTCTGTATGGTCGGTATACACAATAGAAACGTCGTCCTCTAGCTCTATAACCATTCTTCAAAACAATCCTTCTGCTGATCCAATAATTGTAACCGTAAGCGATTATCATACTTTTGGTTGGAATCACAATTTACAGAATCATGCAAAGATACTGTATCAAAATGCGATGAATCAAGATATAAAGTGTTAACGGAAAGTGTCACTAAATAATATTTTGTAATGGTTATATCTCCTACAGACACATTATATACAAATATCTCGGCCGTGCTTAGTTACGTATTTACTTAGCAGAAGGTGGTATTCCTCACCTTCTTCCTCTCTCAGAGAACCACGCACATAAACGCTAGCTTTGTTTACTTTGATAAGTTAACTCTGGCTACCTAAATCCAAGTGACATATCAATACTGTACCATTGACTTTAATATTAACAAAACCTTATCATTATGCTATAGCGTTATTAGTGCTATAAGTTATACATATTATTGATTTATTTTTTTGATTTGATTGATTTTTTTCATCTTTCGTCTGAGTTTATTTTTTTATTCGAATCTACTTGTGTCCTTGTCTTATAGCAATTAGCAGCTTGATGATCCAATCTATCACATACAAAAAAATTAATAGGAGGTTTTAACTTTTAAAACTTAGGTGACCGACCTCGTTGCAGTCAAAACAACGTAGGTTAATATTATTTATCCCGAATTTTGACGGTAGAGATTTATTTATGTAAGTACATTAATTTTCGTAAGGTTTCAGCGATCGTACCAATCTATTACCTACTCCAATTCTATTCCCTACTTCGAATACCTATTGTTTCCTATTTTAACTGTTCGAAAATATGTATTTAAAACTTGTTCAGGTTCACTAAATTGAGTTGTTTAAGCACCTACTTTAATGGCAGTCATCTGCAGCGTGTAGAACCACATATAGTCGACCACTTTTTTCCTGTATACCTTACACCTATTTAATATTCATTTCACGTAATAATAGTGCTCCATTGCCTCACCATATTTAATGCGTTTAGCTAACATTTCTGTCAGGAGCTCAACACAGTTCGCACATGATTCATTTAATTTCTTTTTCCAGTCGGATCAAGCACATATGTAAAAGAGCAAATATACCCTCTTGCCCAGTGTTTACTAGTTAACTTATGAAGGGCATAATTTATAGTTCCTTTTTGTTCCCACCCATATATTTCAGCACATTCTCCGGCATTTGTCAACCACGTCAATATAATTTGCTCTTTTCGCATTGTATAAAAATCTAGTATGACATTTGTATTAAACAAAGCCTAGGTATATCTGAACTCCTGACGGTATTTAAAATTGACAGAAACTTATTCAATATAACATTAATTCTAAATTCCCCCTTTTACTATTTCCAAAAACACGTACAGACTCACCATTATGTAAACGGACACTTCTATAACTTCCGAATCCTTAGTCTTTGTCTCCTGTCCCTTTAATTCAATCGGTCATGCATTTTCCCTTTCCTTTGTTGTGTATTCGTATATCCAAAAACTCTCTGATGCAACCAGCACGATTGCGTCCCTTTTTGATGCTTGACATCCGCGAATTCCGTTCCTCATTGTCTCCTCTCCAAACTCAGTCCTGTCATGTAATCCGTCGTCCTGTCCTGTCCTGTCCTGTCCTGTCCATAAATCATTCCTGCCCTCAAACCTGGGCTCATTCCTGTCCTGTCCATAAATCATTCCTGCCCTCAAACCTGGGCTCATTCCTGCCCTCAAACCTGGGCTCATTTCCTGCCCTCAATCCTGGGCTCATTCCTTCCATCATACGCGTATCTGAAACTTTCAAACATTATATTAGCTCATATATTACAAAATTACAATTAATATGATATATATTCGTAAATCACTGTGACCCTTATAAGCTGTAATTATAGATAGTAGCTTAACGATATTACAAAGCCGGTCAAAAACTATCAGACCAGCTTTTTATTTGATTTAAGTTTAACCAATTTTTCACTCTACTTTCAGTAATCTTTCACAAAACACAAGCCCAACTATATAATTATATAGTAGTTAATTGTATAATAATTATAATTTTATTTACGTATTGCGTGTAATATGTAAATTTTATCAAAGATTAGAAGAAAATTCAATTGATATTGTTCCACTTATCAGATTTAATTACTCACAAACTGTTTCAACTTTAATAATAAAACTCGCCAAGAGAATAAAAAGAATATATTGAAATTTTAAATAATATTTTTATAATTAAAAATATTACTATACTATACTAATAATTATTAACTATTATGTATAATGATAAAATTTTCACACAATTAGTGCTCATATATATACAAAAGTTCAAAGTAGGTATAAATATCAGATGGAAGTAATAAATAATCTACATATATAAAATAGGATGTTTGCGGAATATACGAAATCGATAAACTCGGAAACTATTTGACCGATCGCTATGAAAATTGGTAAAATTGGTATGTATACGCATTTATATGCTATTTCCATTACTGCATCTTGCCACCAGATGGCGCTGCGGCATATTCTATACCGTAATACCGTTCAACCGATCACAAATGAAAATTGCTATGGTTGTTACGTTTATTACCTAACTGAATGTGACGGGCAAAGCCGCGGGAACAGCTAGTAAAAATATTAAATTCAAACTTGTAAATGAGTCACTACAAAAATAGATTTCAGGTTAATATTTTCTGAGTGGCGGCGAGAATCAATAGAAATAACGACACGTGTAAGCAAACATTAAGAAGAAGTTCAGACATGGCGGATTCCGCGCGGTTTCAAACAGCGCGGTTGAACCGCGCGGATCCTAATTACATTAGCGCCTTACAAATCGTTCATACCTGTCCGCACGGATTGACAATCCGCGCGGCTCCCGCCACTCAACCGCTAGAAAATGAATTCGCGCGGTCGCCGCTCGGTTTTATTTACTTGACGTACCCAGAGGGCGTTCAGTTGCTCCGCGGAAGCCGCGCGTATCGGACGGTGACAATGGATCGCTTCGACACCGAGCTATTCATCGATGAGGTGGAAAAAAGACCTGCTTTGTGGAACATCCAATGTGCAGAATATTCTAACAAAACGATTAAAAACGGAGCTTGGCAGGAGCTGGTGGAGATTTTTGGAGAAAATGAGGATTCTTTGGAAAAGAAGGTTCTTTTTGGTCAGTAGACATTTAATTATACATTTTACCAGGGTAGTTTACATGTTTTGTAATAGACAGTCCACCCCAAATAACTGAAATGTGTATAACGTTGTTTGGCGGTACGTAACGAGCGCGGGAAAACTATCACGTTACCACAGTAACGTATAGCTATTAACTGTAATATGTACAACCCACCAACGCGACGCGCCATCTTGAGTTTAGTTATTTGGCGCGAACTGTAACAATTTTAATTTCATATTTTCGTGTCTTGCCATTCTACACGACCCTCATTCACAAAGTAATTAGCATATTTGTCTCTAATGTTTAATGATGATGGTGTACCCCTTCCTGCATGTAATGTAATAAGATTACTCATTGGCGCAGTATGTAAAGTATCTTCATACTGTATACCATCTCTAGTTCTAACAAAATTGTGTAGCACGCAACAGGCCTTTATTATGTCTTCGGCAAAGTCTATATTCACGTTTATAGGCCTATGAAAAATGCGCCACTTGTTTGCCAGAATTCCAAAAGTGCATTCAATAAAACGTCGAGCTCTTGATAACCTGTAATTAAATATTTTTTTTTCGTATGATAGCCCTTTACCTGCATAGGGTCGCATTACATTTTCGGATAAACCAAACGCTTCATCGCCAACTATGACGTATGGCAATGGTTTAGGATCTGTTTCAGATATTGGTTTAGGTTTTGGTATGTGTAATGACTTTTCTATTAACCTTTTATAAAATGCTGAATTTTTAAAAATTGCAGAATCACTACTTTTTCCGTAAGATCCGATATCTATGAAAGTAAAACAATAGTTACTATCACAAAGTGCCAACAGTACTATGGAAAAAAAAGTTTTGTAATTATAATACAAAGAACCCGAATCTTTGGGTTTTGTAATCCTTATATGCTTGCCATCTATGGCGCCTATGCAATTGGGAAAATTTGCATATTTTTCAAAATCTTTAGCTATTTTCTTCCATATATCTTCGCTGGGTTCAGGCATGACGTTTTTTGTGACTTTTTCCCACAGAGCTTCACATACTTCACGGACAATTCCTGTGATTGTAGATTTGCCAAGACGAAAGTTGTAATGTAGTTCTCCAAAGGAACAACCAGTACCCAGATATCTGAAAAATAAAATATTAATCTGTATCGTTTTGAAAGTCTGCCGGGTCCGCTAGTTAAAGCATAATGAGTGTCTTGAATTACCTAACCGCTACTGTATTTATATTTGTTAAAGATAGTGATTTCTGTTCCAGGTGTATCATTACAAAAAAAATGGAAGAACATCCGTGATGCTTATAATAAGGAATTCAAGAAAGGCAAATCAATTCCTTCTGGTTCTGGTGCATGTAAAGGTTCAAAATACATGTATTTCGACCGGCTTTCTTTTCTTCAGAAGACGATAGAAAACAAAGAAACTATCACAAACATAGATGAAGCCAAAAATGAAGAAATTCGGAACATTGACCAAAAGCTAGATAATTTTGTAAATGCACGTGAAATACAACCGGTACCCAATAAAAGGAAGAAAACTAAAATTACTTCAGAAGAGCGATTGGCTGACATATTAGAAAATAGTATTGAATCAAGAGATAAAATACAAAGACAGATACAAGAAAGTATGTCAAAGCAAGATGATGATGATAAACTTTTTTGCATGTCATTGTATAAAGAGTTAAAGAAAGTTCCAGAAAATAAACGATTGGCTACTAAAATTGAATTGCTCCAGGTAATACAGAAAGGGCAGAAATTACCATCGCCTATTCATATCACGAGCCAGCAAAACACGCCTAATGCAGTATTTTGGCAAAACCAACAATATTCAAACCCACAAGGATATTTCACTGGATATTCTACAATAGTACCAGGAGAGTCTCCATCGCCTTTATCATGCAATAGCACTGACGATTCACAGTCTTCTATAGTACAAAATATATATTCTGACGTATAAAATAAATATCTTACCTTAATGTGATCACGAGTTTTTCTTCTGGGGACACGCTTGACCTCATATGGGTATCATTAGATTCAATTTGTTTACTTATCATTTCTAATAATTCATCAAATGAATTTATCGACATTCTCAAATAATTGAAGAATTTTGGTTCAAAACTTCGTAATTTTGGATATAAAGTCTGAAACTGACCATGAGTAAACCGATCGCGTAATATTGGATGCACCCAATACTGCCGTTTCTTCTTTCTTTCTTTTTTACGGAGCAACAAGTACACACATATTGCTTCTTCGACTTCCATGATTGGACTGTCACCCTATGCGAATAACGGCACTCCGCATGTACATCCGCGCCTGTCTGAACACTTGCGTTTAGAACCGCGCGATTTGCATCTGCGCGGAATCCGCCATGTCTGAACTAAGCCTTAGTATTATTTGTATTTAAATTCAAGTATGTTATACAACTGATTGATAAGCTGTCATATTGGCGTCACGCGATCAAAAAATGTTCAGCAATAAATTTATTTAGAACAAGCGCATACAGAATCCGTTGCAGGATAATTTGGAAAATCGACCGAAAGCGCCGGATGCAGTATTGATAGCATTCCATACGATTATGCAATATAATTTGTGAGATGTTAAGGTCGATTTTCGTCTGTACCATCGTAACGGAACAAGCGTTTCTAGCGAATCGGAAAATAGATAATAGTTGTACTTTAAAGTACAACCACAAAAATTATGTTCTTCCGACGACCTTAAGACTTGGAAATGTAATGAGTAAAACGATGCGAGTTATATCTTTATGTGAACGTGTTTATGTTGTGATGTTAATTTGAAAATGCATATTAATTTTACTATGGTATTTTTTTAATTATCAGTTTCTTTGAATGGCAATTAGAATCTGTCTCAGAATCTGTGTTTAAAATACACATAGAAATAATGTAATACAATGTCATATTAAAGCTCTTTCACTTATCGGTGTTAGAGGTAAGTGGATCTTTGTGGCTTAGGTATGGACATAGATAAACAATAGCCTATCTAGACTAGTTAACCAAAACTCTATTACTGACTAGCAGAAACGCCGAACTTCATATCACCTAACAGGTATTGTCATTTTATATTTTTTGCTAATAAGTTTGACATGAGCTGTCCATTGCAGAAGATAGCGGAATTCCAAAAGTAATAAAATTTAAAAATATATAATCTATATATAATTTATTCGGCGATTTTTCCGATTTATTAATAGTTATTCTGCTATTCCAACAAATTTTAAATAATTAAAATTGTTCCATCCATTCTCAAGTGAATTTTAGTTACTTTAATGGTGTAACAAACATGATTTTGGATTTTGTTTTGTTTATATAGATGCATTG
>DWLN01000009.1:0-10497 GCA_018245415.1 Tapena multiguttata
GCGGGGGGAAGGGGGGGCGGGCGGGAGGGGAGTGAGGTTCGCTAACCAACGCGCTACGGAGCCGTCCGTTTGAAAAATTAAATACAATTTAGTGTTAATTTTGTTTAGTGTAAGCGACAGTGACAGTGATAGTAATTATTATTTATTCTGTGATAGGCAGCGTTAAGTGTAAATATTATGAAGCAAGTGTTTCAGCTCAGTGTAAGTTACTGAGAGCTACTGTGTTCTAATAATCGGTAGGGAGTAGTTAGACACTGAAGCGGAAGGCTACTGGGAAATTGTCTTCCACGTATCTTTATGGCGAAACGAATGAGTTGTATGTTAGGATAGGATTCAAACTCTCAGCCGTAGTAAATGCTATGGTCTGTAGTGACAGATCGTGGAAGGCGGTGGTCTCTTTCTGCGGAAAGGTGATGTCGCGAAAGGAAGAAGCGGAACGAATACGGGAACGTGAAGCCTTATCACTTCGAATCCGCCGTCAAAGAGTAGGGCGAAGGCGGCTCGCTTACGACCGCCGTTTTCCCTCCTAACAAGGCCCTACGGAGACATTTTTCAGATGAAAGGAAAATACGAGAAATGCTTTCATACTTCCAGAAGGATTGGACGGAAAAGCTTTTGCCACATCTTACCTAATTTAACATCTAGCAAAAATATACTTAAATTTAGTTAAATGTTTAAACTTCAATTACGCAGTGTTCTCAGAAACGTTTTAGTGCTAGTAGAACCTTCCCAGATTCGTGCCGGTCAGTACCACCACCATTACCACCGTGAAGCAGCGTTTTGCGTTTCGGTTCGAAGGGTGTGGGTGTGGGGATTCACTGGAAACATGAGGCGACAATCTTAGCTCTCAGAGTAGCAACACATTTGTGATTGAATTAGAACAACTCACAACAAACAACTCATACTTACTATTACTAACTGAACTAACATCAACTAACTTTTCTATTTTATATTTTATTGAGGAAATAATAGTGAAAGGAAATGCAGTTCACCTAGGATGGGTAGTCAGTCAGTCAGTTAGTAAGTTAGCAACTTTAATCAACATAAATCAGTCAGTTTGTTAGTATTAGTAGGGAGTATGAGGACTGAAGGCAGGGACTGTTAGTGATTGCTAGTCCTAATTGCTGGTTTTAGTCCAGTTAGTAATGGTTATTAGGAATCTCATTCCAAATCAATCACTGATGCTGATGCTACTCTGATTAAGATGGTCACCTCATTTATTCAATGTGTCTCTGAACCCACACTTTTTAAGCCGTGCGTGCTAACGTCCATACAAAATGTTACCTCCTGTTTCATCTATACAGAGGTAAAATTTCCAGAATTGCAAAATACGTACCTTTATTTCATCCTTTTAGGGGAAGACTTTTGATAAACAGTAAAACGTGTATTTAATTTTTTATCACATGTTTATTTAATCACATTCTCTAAAAATGATGAACATATGTTAAGAATACGGCAGTCAGCAATCTTAACTGAAACACCGTTCAGATAGAATAACGTCACAGCTCAGTAAACGTCATTCTGTAGCTGACTGCAACAAAATGACAACTTATTATACAATATTTACTGAGATATGATGTAATGTCGCCATGACACTTATAAGCATTTGAGCGCATCATTCAAAGTAGATTCCAAAGACATGCAATAATTTGCGTTATAACTTTGTTTAAAGCTAAAATTATAAATAGAATCTGTCGTCATGCCTATAACTAAATATTCGATTGTATCTAAGGAAGCAGTTGCAACTAACAACCACTATTCATCCGCTTTTCACACTATTCACACAAGGGTTCACTGTTCCAGGGGTCCTCGCTAGATACACGGTATTCGTCTACCGCTATGAGGACAATAGTGCCAATGACCTAAGCGTGTCCATCTTTTGCAAAATCCATTTAGGAAAAGGTACATCGATGTGAACCTACTAAATGTCTACTAATGCTTCGCTCACACCTCCATTCGACATTTCTTACAAACACATTTTATGATTTTTTACTCTCATTTGAACTGCGAATTGCTTTTTATATGTATGTTGTCACTTCTAGGGCAACGTTGTGTGTGGCCGCAATTTTTACGTTAGTATTCTTTAAATGTCGCGTATTGTTTAAAATATAGTGAATATACTGTAGTAGTAGGGCAATTTTATATGCTTTTATTTTAACAACTTATATTTCAACTGCTGTCTCGACCTCATTGCAAACTGTCAAGGATTATTAAATGATAATAAAAACCTCAAAAATAAACCAAGAAATTATTCCAAAACTGATCGAAAACTTACAAATCTTATGAACGCCTATGAATATGAAATTTAACTAAAGTCACGCAACTTTGCCGTAGAAGTAACGATTTCATCTAAGACATGTCTGTGAACATTTCAACTCGTAATAGCATTTCTCTAAGTAGATTATTTTTGTTCTTTTCTGCACAGTTTTTGTTAAAAACTCATGACGTGATATCCAAAAATGTTAGGAATCACAACCATCTTAACGCTTTTATTCTTATTTTTCAGCTTCACTTATGTTTGTACCTAGTAAGGTTTCAATCGCTAACTAGCAATTTATGAAAAGGCAATAAATAAGTTCATTATAATTAAATATTTTATTTTAAGTACCTTTATTTACGTACAAATTATTGATGCAGTATTGTCACGATAATTGTAATCATATATATCAATTTTAAAAATAAGAAATCATATTCTACTCTCATTTTCATGTTTATGTAAATACTGTTGTAGTTAGATGCATTTATTACTTCTAGTTGTGTTTGTCAAAATGATTTTATTTAATAAATTAATATTATATTCAATACATGGTAATAATTGTAGATTAATTCAGTTGATCAGAAAACAGTTCAAATTTGTATGAAAGCAAACATTATAATACATTTTACAAATAAAAAGTAAAAAAAAACTAAGCTCGCAAAAGCTGTCTATTTTTCCACGAACAATTCAAGTCCTTATGATGTTTCATAAAACAAAAAGAGGCATAACACTCTTAGAAATTATCCACAATAAGCCGAGTTTTAATCTTTTAAAAGTGGGCTAAAAAGTTATAAGAGAACCGGCGTTGTTTCATTACGACTCTCTATTTTAATTAAGCGCAGTTTCACTTTTAACGAGGAAATAGTAGTTTTTGCGAACAAAACAAGGAAAAATGGTTTTTGCGCGCATGAAGCGGAAAATTATTGCGTACAAATATATGGTGTCCTAGTTTTGAGGACTTGAACATTTTTAAAAAAATCAAATTTTATCAACTTACCTGTACTTTCTCACGATTCGTTTAGTGTTATTTTCAAAAAAATATTATTTTCGTTGCGCTATTAAATAAATCATCCATAACATAAAATATATCAAAATATTTAAAGCTAAATATTTTGTCGACAATGCGTCATTTTTACTTTTTTTTAAATAAATTTGATTATATTACAGTTAGATAAAAAATAATAAAATTAATGAACGATAAAACAAAATATTTTTTTTTCATATAAACTAAAACCACATTATTATTCCTCTTCATTTTGATATGCAACAACATTTCTCAAACGGATCTTTCTGTATTTCAGCCTTCGACTATTCCGGTGGTTACTTCAACCCTGTCCTGGCGACTTCCCTCAAGGCTGGCTGCGAGGGTCATACGATGATGGAGCATGCAATGGTCTACTGGATCGGTGCGACCGCTGGGTCTATCCTCTCAGTCTACCTCTACAAGCTGCCAGCGATCCAGAAGTACGTCAGCACCACCACAGAAGTAAACGGTGACAGTATTTGGGCCGGAAAGGAAGATTAAATTGGATATACGAATTTTTATACTCTGTGCCTTATTGTTGCTTTTTAAGTTTGATAAAGGATTCGAATTGAACAGTTATTTGGAAACAGATGGCCAGACTTTTTTACCATGTTATGTGAATTATAATTTTGTCCCTCATATGTTAGTCTTAAGAGGCGAAGGAAGGTGCACTGACGATTGAATTTGAAAAACGAGAGAACCTATATCACTAGTTGGTAGACCTTCGAACGAGTCTACCTAAAATAGTTTAATTTTAATACAGTACATTTTATGCACTATCATCATTTAATTTGGCTGCAAGCCATTAACGGTCCACTGCAGGATCCGAATCCCTCCCAACAAGAAGGAGGAGACCTCCTTCTTGTTGGGACTTGTGATCATACACCACCACGCTGCTTCAATGCGTATTGGTACCCACATTTACTTTACTTAATTCTAATTATTCAGCTTTTGTATTTTTATCAATTTCGTTTTCACCATTTCAAACTTAATATAATTTATTTGGACTAAATATAAAATTATCAATTTATACTTATAACACTTTGGTGATTCTAGTCAATACCAGTATTTTGTTAATCATTTAAAAATGTTGATTTCATTATTGTATTTAATCAGTCGCTTTTTATATTTATTGGAAGTATATTTTCAGTCTCTTCGATCAGTGGTTCAGGCTGTGCGTTGATCTGTCAGTGAGTATATTCAAGACAAAGCATTTTATATGTTTACTAGCTGATCCCAGCGACTCCGTACGCTTGGAATATCGCTATAAAAAAATGGAGGTTGGTGGTAGAGGAGTTAAAATTTAGAGTTGTATGTATTTTTGTATGCTGTATTATAAAAAATAAAAACAAAAATTGTGTCGACCACCCTTAACATTTTGCAGGATGAAAAATAGATGTTGTCCGATTCTCCATCCTAGCCGATATGCACGCTAAGATTCACAAAAATTGGTCGAGCCGTTTCGGAGGAGTTCAATTACGCACACCGTGACACGAGAATTTTATATATTAGATATGTCACATATTAATGTATATGAGATAATCTTTTTAAGCACAAATATTTGAACTTTTTGGTCTTTCTTTTAATTTAAATAATGGTAGAATCTAATCGGATTCGTCCAGGTTTGTGCTCCGGGTGTGTGTGTTACCACAACATTTTTTTTTGTTTTTTTTAACGCATAGTATTTCAGTGGAAGGGATTTTGGGTATCAATGCGAAAGGATATTGGGATGTTGTGTTACTAGATATATTAGACCAACTTAGTCTTCAGGAGCTACTCTTGACTATGACAGTCTTCGAATAGGAATAAACCGATTTTTGAAGACTCAGGAAAGGAATTATCCTATTTGAATAGAAATGTTTTAGGTTTTGCTCAGTTTAATATTTAAGGCATAATATTTGTTCCTGAGTCATGGGTGTTTTCTATGTATTTAAGTGCATATTTGTCTATATAATTAAGTATATCGTCGCTTAGTACCCATAACACAAGCATTTACTTACTTTGGAACTAGGTCGATTTGTGTAAGATTGTCCTCATATTGTCCCCAATATATAATTAAATGTTATCGGAATTGTGGATCATGTCAATTGAAAGCCTTTACCTGTTAACATAAGTTCGAGAAATGAATCGTTGCGTTTAAGATACAGAATCACTAACTATTATAGAATTGATATAAATCTGATCATTTTTTATTATCAATTAGTAAAGTCATTTTGTGGACACTAAATTATTTATATACAGATTTATTTACTAAAAAATCGACTAAAATAACTTTGTTCTTTGATTGCAACCCATTAACGGTCCACTGCAGGACCCGGATCTATCCCAACAGGGGGAGGCCTGGAGCACACTCCGCTGCTCCTCAGCGGATCGGTGGCGGTCAGAAGTCTTTAAGCCGCCTATAAGGCCCCTGACACGGCTTAATTACTGATATCATATGATAATAGCCGGGAACGACTTTTTACATGCCCATAAGATCATCCAACTTTTTAGGCAAACTGGTAACAACAACAATACAAGTTATTTCTACCCGCGGGATTTGAAGCCGCGACTTCTATTCACGAAGTTTATTTACTGTGAAAATAAATGTATTTATACTTTATTATACTCCACTTAGAACTTAACAATGTAGTATTTTTTACCTGTATCCGGTATACGGATACTTCTGTCAAATATACATTCTATGGCTATTTTTAAATTGAATAGGTGATCGAATGCTTTTTAGTCATTATACTAGCGTGCTTCGAATGTTGAAGATGATGCAACTGAAAAGTTTTGTTGTTTTACTAAGTGTTCTATATTCCGCTAAATGTGTTTATTTTATTTCACCACGAGCATTCTACGACCGAGATGTTAGTGAAATTTCCAATTGTGTATTAAATGTCGTTAAAAATACAAAATTTCCAAAACCAATTTTTTCAATTCATGAAAAAGAAGAACCGTACAATGCATCTGTTGAATCCATCGAATCCAAATTAATAGATAAGTTTTTTCAAAACAATATACCAGTAATAATCTGGACGAAATATATGGAGGATATGACCAATGAAACTAAAAGTATTCCTACAGGAAATTTAATTATTATAAATATTGTCCAAACCTGCGAACATTTGATGGATATCATTGATGTTATAGATAAAGATATAAAATATTTGGTAATACTTCATCAACGAGTAACGTTCAATTGTATGGAAAAAATCCAAGCAATAGGAAAGCAGGTTGCAATAAATGATGTTACGTTTATTTATAGAAATAGAACGGAAGGTATTATTAAAATATCTACAATCATTCCAGTATTAGATGCAAGGACCTGTAAATTAAATACAAATATAACTCTCACTGAAATAGGAACTTGTAGAAAAGGTTTTATTGACATAAAAAATATTATCCTGTTTCCAAACAAAAAACCTAGAGACTGGATGAGGTGTCCGCTGAAGGTAGGTATGGGTTCGCTTTACCCATTTATTACATCGCCTACCGAATCTTTACAGAATCTTGAACCCATAAAAAATATTAATGGATCAGATGTAGAAATATTGAAGATAGTGGCTGAATATTTCAACGCCTCAATACATTTCTACCATACTAAAATTGTAGCAGAAAATATTATATCAGACTTATCTTTTTTGCCTTATATTCTTAATGGGACCATGGAAGTGTATGCTGGAGGTCTTTATAGACTTTTTGGTGATCTTGTATCTTACTCGGGTATATATTCTCGGGAGGAAATTGTATGGATATACACAGTTGAAAGGAATAACGAGTCATGGTTGACTTTTATTAGAAAAATAGATGGTCTTTACATATTTATCTTCTTCTACTTATGTTACGCTGTGACATGGAACATATTTGGTCTATTTCATGACCACAACCTATCAGCTGATACCTTCGTATATGCTTGGGGGGCTTTGACTGGCGCTGCTTCTCTCCAGGATGCAAGGACATTGAAAAATAAAATGTTAAATCTGTTTTATTTGGTACTATGTCTACATTTATCGGCTTATGTGAGTACACAGCTGTATATGTTTTTGACAATTGAAGATCCTCCTTATATATTTAAAGATACTGATGATATATCTCGGTCAGGAAAACCAGTATACTTGAAAAATGCGGCAAAATATTTCGTGGAAGATGAAAAATACTTATCGGTCGCAAACGTTTCCAATGACTGTCATAATTTTGAAGACTGCGTCAAAAAAACACTAACTAACAAAGGGATCACTGCTATTTTAGGTAGTTTGTTTCCCATGGTGCAGATGATTTCGGTTGTTAATGGTGAAGCTAGATTATTAAAAAGTACGGAAGCCATACTTGTCGTTTATCATGAAATGCTGATTTGGAAAGAAAGTTTGCTTGTGGGCACTTTTGACAAGGTTATACGTAGATTATTCGAAGCTGGAATTTGCCAGAGACTCTACGATGAGTCTATTGGAATATTGGTCATAGATAAGGCCCGACGTGCAAACCAAAATATGATGTCGAAGAGCTACCGTTGCAAGATAGGATGCAGTATTACTTTAACTCAATATGCCGGAATATTCTATGTGTGGATTATGGGATGTACAATATCACTTTGTATATTCTGTATTGAACTGCTTTTAAAAAGATTTACGAAATAAGTTTTAAATAACATTCTTTGGTTCCAGTGCCCTTTGTTCACAGATCACAATATCATTCTTAATTTTTGATCACTCATTCAAGGAAGTTTGTATATTTTCTGAGTCTTAACATAAATTAATAGATGAATTGTAATCCATTGTAATGCATGAAAAATTAACATACCAAAATCATCGTTTTGTAAGTAAGTCTAGTAAATATGTGCTTCTAATTATTTATAGGAAAGGAGTTGTTGGAGCTTATCATTACAATACTTCTTAACCATTAAATAAACATAAAACTATAATGTTTTTGTACATCGCCACAAGTCGTCAACTTTTTAACAAAGCCAATTCGGTGTTTCGTTTGCGCCGAGTTCTTTTTTTAATATAACTTCTGTCAAGAAAGAAATAAACATATTTCAGGGCTACATTTTTATTACGTTGTAAAGTTGGCAAGAATTTGTATCTCCAGATTAAGTTTAATGAGGGATTCCACTCCATTTGTTGCCGGCCAAGTATTCGGTTAATTAAAAAGTTTCCAAGTTTTATGGTTCTACTTTGATCTTACTTTTTTCAAATTGCCTCAACTTCTAACGTGTGCAGATTAACTTGTTGGAGTTTCCTTTTTGGTGAAATTAAAATTAAGTTTTTTCAGTGTAAGTTAGGATATGTGATGGATGATTAATAAAAGATAAATATTGAAATGTTTAAACAAATAAATGAGATTTTATAATCGGACGAAAAAAACTTAAGTAAACAATTTTATATTTCACTATCTGATCCCAGCAACTCCGACCGCTTCTTAAGAGACCATATTATATAACCCACCTATGATGTTTTCGTGGCTCCCAAGGCTTAAACGCTAAGATTTCTGAAACTAGCAGTCGGAATTGTAAAATTATTTGGATTGCATTGGATAGAATACATCACACAATGGATTAACATCACGCCTTCAACCTCGGGAGCGACGAAAACGTAGTAATAGCGCTTTGGGTGATGTAATATTGTTTATTCAAGTGGACGGAGTCGCTGGGATCTTCTAGTTAATGTACATATAATTCTGATATATCCAGCTACCAGGTTTATCATATTGTGATGACAAATATATATTTTTTAGACAAATATGCGTATAAATAAGAATTGTAGTTTATCACGTTTTTTCTTAAATTTCGCTTTGTTGTTTGTCTGTTTGGCTGCAATTTTATAAAACGATTTCGAAATAATATTAATTATTAGGTACTAAAAATAGCAATGTATAAATAATAAAATTTTAAAAATAATAGATTGTGTCTTTTCTGCCTCTAAACGTACCTTTTCCAAAATCCGAACCGCGTCTCGAAAGTCTAACTTACATTATTGTATACGTCGCCATCCATGTGAACAGCAATTACAACCTTATTTCTAATATGACCGTGGTGGCTGCCTGTTAGAAAAAAAGAAGACGAACCAATATGTCACGGGATGTACAGAAGAAATATATGATCCCGGTCGTGTAGTTCGGTTATTCATTATTTATTTTGTAAATTGTAACTTCAACAGTTGTTGAGAGTTATCTATGTCAATTGTATGTGTCACATGTATCTTGCTGGCCGACAATTGTTTCATTGATCGACGAGATTTATGAAAAGAGCCCACAAACTAATAGACCATATCACCAATTTTGCATATATTCAAGCTTAAAAAGTCGGCTAATAAGGGGGCGGTCCACTTCACGATCAATGCAAGGAGAATCGCTACTGATTGTTGATGGCTTTTGGGTGAGCTCCTTTTTCGCATATTTGGTGGGCTGTGACATGGATGGGCCAGGTCAACGGTTGTTGATCCTATTTCTGTCGTAAAGCAGCACTGGCAAGTCATGTTTTGGTTTGAGGGGTGCGGTTGCGGGGAAACACTGGAATTTTGAGCCCACAGGCTTATTCCTCAGGAAGTGCTCCTCCTGAGGAATGAGTCAGTGGATTGCTACCCACCGTATTTCGTTAATCTATTATTTATTTATGATTTCTTATTATTCATTCATCATCATTACTGTGAAACGAACAGAAATTAAAAACACTGGTTTTCTGGCATTACCATTGACTCTCGTCATAGTATATATTTAAAAGCTGATTTCTATTTTGCTTGGAGAACTTTATAGAGATGTTTACTAGACAGCCAGATACTTTCCATAGTTCTAACAACTTAATACATACCTTAAATAAAAGCCTTTCCAGCCAAAGCAGCTTTGATCCAAACTTCATATATGGTGATCGTTATTAGGTTCAACTTTTACAAAATAGCGAAAGTCTGGCTGCCGCTGGCTCTCGTATATATTTACAATATTGAAGTGCTACAGTCCATTCATAGATATAATCTTTATCATGACTCCCTTATTTCAAGCCGGATAATACGATTGCTATTCTGTTCCACTAGGCGTCTGTATATGTTTTAAATCAATATTCACTTTGTATCACTTACTAGCTGAACCTTAACTTGAAAGTAGACCGCATCGTATCGCCCGCCGCTTACTCGCTCTTACTTCAAGTGCTTGGCTCCTAAGAGTCGTAACGTGACGTTCAATAGCCCATAACATTCGCTTAGAACTGAGTTGACGAAATCAAAAATAATGTTTTAAGTCCGAC
>DWLN01000010.1:0-10110 GCA_018245415.1 Tapena multiguttata
ATATTTCGGCAGGTCGCCAAAATATTCATACCGTACGCGATGCGAGCTAAGAAAGTCGACATGAAACAGCTGAAACATTGCACTTGGAAACTGCTCACCGAGAACACACAACCGGATGCTAAGGAGGACGTCACACCTACAACATTCTGCTCCGTCTACAACAGATTGCCGAACAAGTTGTCTACGACCATGCGGGAATCGCTCAGTGTGCCGTTGGCCTTATTATCTATACTACATTTGGCTAACGAAAAGGGGCTAATCTTGGAACAGAAGGAAAATTTGAACGATGTTGGCATATTAGGGCTCATACCATCCAGATAGGAAGGCTTTATGATAATTGTACGTAATGGGTTTCTTTGTAAAGATAATTGTTAGTGTTAAAATAAATTGTCTTTTTTTTGTACGAGCGGAGAACACAGCCCCGTGCTAACGAGGAGGTCACTCCTACAACATTCACCGCCGACTACAACATATTGCCGTTCAAATTGACTACGACCATACGGGAATCTCTGTGTGCCGTTAGCCTTATTACTACATTTGGCTAACGAATAAGAGCTAATCTTGAAACAGAAGGAAAATTTGAATGATGTTTGCACATTAGGGCTCATACATACATAGATAGGGAATTTTTAGAATATGTACTTGCTTTTTTGTAAACATATTTCTTTTTTTTTTAGATGTTTACTTTTTTCAATCAGGTCCGATTGTACCAAATTGTAATGCAGATAATCCGAAAACAGTTCTAGTTAATCATTCTCAATAAACTAGAACCATTTATTACTCTCTTAATAAACTGGAATTATTTCATTTAACACCATAATAGGGAAAATGTAATTTAACCAATTAAATAAATATTCGATTTGACTTTCTATGTTAACTTTATCGATATTCGAAAAATATCAATAAGATTTCTTTATAGCGCATCACTGTGTTGTTCTCCAACTGGCACCCATATCACGGTACTCTGAAAAGCTATGGTAGTCACTTTTGAACACGAATCCAAAATCTAAATGGGCGTAGTTCTAAAAATAAAATGTTCACAATTATTGACAGTGAAAAAATGCGCCTACGTATGTAGTTACCTGATAATATAATACTACGATTATATGGTTTTTATAATGTTTACTTAACTGTGGAACATTATCTGCAGATAATGTTATTTCCGAATTTTAAATAAGTATGTAAATAGGTACCTATACGATTTTAATATGTAATATTCTCTTGTGTCGTGCTGTCTGTAAAGTTATTATAATTTAATATTTTGTAATAGTTTATTTTTGTAGTCTTAAATAAATTGATGTTTGATACTTGCTTTTCGTTTTATTTCGTGTTAATCCAGCCAGACAAAATACTCGTATGTGAATTCATGTTCTATTAATCTTGACACTTCCTAAAAGGTCATTTCGAAATGTTTCATGCATTTACCCTGTTTCAATTGAATTGGGCTGGTTGCGTTCGGAAAATTACGCAGTGTCTTCGTATTACGAAGTTTCTCATCCAGCATACCTCAGTGCCTGAAGTAGAAAGTGTTCGAGTCATGTGTCGATGAGATATGGCGCCGAGACTGGAGCTTTACTGTTGGTCTCGTACGCAAGCTCACACAGGTCGCCCAAACAGGTAGTATCTGAAGACGCAGGACCGGACGAAGAGGCGCCTCAAGTGACTGAATGAAATTAAACTGATCAAAAATTATCGCTTTAAAATATACCTATGACCTATATCTTTACACGATATAAAAGACTAAAAACAATTGCTGTTTGTATTGCAATTAACATTGCTATAAAATATAAAATCGATTATAACTAATACTATTAGTTTAAGTATAACAAATTTGCATGCTACTAATATTAGCTGAATAAGTTCAAAAAACAAGTTTTGTAATTTAATTCAAATGCAAATAAAGATTATTATTATTATTGTTGTTTTTAAGGATTATTCCTTCTCGGCTAAAAGCCGGTGTTTGAACATCCACGGGCCTAAGCCAAGTGGATATACTTTTTTATGAAAGGTCACATTTGTAGAAATTTTCGTGTGATACGGCAAGTGTTTAGAATTGCTGCTTTTTGTAAGGTGAGGTATAGTAATTTGGGTAATTTTAACTCTTTAATGGATTGATGGAGGCTAATCGGGACGATTCCTGTTGTGGATATAACAATTGGGACAATATTAACTTTACGGAGATTCCACATGCGTGTAACCTCATCTTTCAGTTCTATGTACTTATTAATTTTTTCGGAAACCGTTGATTGAATATTATGGGTATTGGGTACGGCAATGTCAATCAAATGTGCTGTTCTGTTTACTTTATCTATTACTGTAATATCAGGCCTATTGTAGTGTATCGTTTTATCTGTTAGTATAGCTCTGTCGAAGTATAATTTGTGGGTTGCATTGTCTAAAATAGTTTCAGGGGTGTATTTGTAGTAAGGCGTTAGTGGTGTTGAGATCAGTTTGTATTTTAAGGCAAGTTTTTGATGAACTATGTTTGCAATCTGATCATGCCTATGCTTATAATCGGTCTGAACGATTGCTTTACAAGAACCTGTGATATGCTGGATCGTCTCAGACGCACTATTGCATCGACGACATATATCAACCGTATTGCGTATTTTCATTATATGTCTCTGATAGTTGCGGGTTTCCACAACTTGATCTTGGATGGCAAGCATAAACCCTTCCGTTTCAGGGAATAACTCTCCACGATTAAGCCACTCGTTCGACGCAATCTTGTCGACGTTGCCTAAGGTTAAATCGTGGTAGTGCCTACCATGTAAAGATTTGCGTGCCCAGTCATCTTTTTTTGTCTGTAAGTCTATTAGTCTCTCATTTTTTTGAGTTGATCTATCGTATAGGTTGAGTGGAGTGTATTTATGGTCATTTTCAACAATAGAGTTGTGCAAGATGGAGGTAGCGGCTTTATTTTGGAAGTAAAGCCTGAGATTTTTGATTTGTCTGTTGTGAAGGTTGACAACATCTATAATTCCCCGACCACCTTGATTCCTTGGTAGAGTTAGCCTTTGCACACATGATCTTGGGTGGTGCTTTCTGTTACGGGTCATTGTAGTATTAATGAGGCGTTGAAAAGTTTGCAGCTCTCGATTGGACCAATTGATAATCCCAAAGGAGTATGTTAGAATAGGGACTGCATAGGTGTTAATAGCCTTCACAATGTTTTTGGAATTTAGTTGAGTTTTCATGACTGAATTAAGTCTATGTTTAAACTGTTGTGTAAGGTGAGATTTGGTTTCTTTATACTGTATTAATTTGGATTGATTGTAGCCAAGGTATCTGTAGTTCTCATTTTCATTTAGAGGATCTATTGTCTGTCCGGTTTGCAGTATGTGATGATGTCGGTATGTTTGTCCCTTTTTGATAGAGTTAATCTTGCACTTGTCGATACCAAAGTCCATACATACATCTATCGAAAACTTCTCCGTTATTTCAGCTAATTGGTGGAGACCATCTTGAGTTTCTGCATAGACCTTGATGTCATCCATGTACAATAGGTGATTAACCCGGGCTACACGTTTGTTTGTCAGTAAGTCAGTATCTCTGTCGGTGTATTGTAATGGGTAGCCAATGTCGAGAGAATTTAATATATTTGATAAAGGGTTTATTGCAAGGCAAAACCACAAAGGACTTAGTGCATCCCCCTGGAAGATACCTCGCTGGATTTTAATATTGTGTGTTTCTACTTTGTTTGATGTAGTGGTTAATCGAAGTCTTGTAGTCCAGTTTGCCATTAAAGTTTGAAGAAAAGACACTATTTTGGGATGAACTTTATAAATTTGTAAACTGTTAATAAGCCAAGAATGAGGTACAGAATCATATGCTTTTTTATAGTCTACATACATAGAATAGAGGTCTTTATTTTTATGTTGCACTTGTTTCATTATAACAGAATCTATTATTAATTGCTCTTTGCATCCTTGGCTATATTTTCGGCATCCTTTTTGTTGTTCGGCCAAAATGTTGTTATTTTCTGCGTGAGAATATATAAGTTGACTAATACAAGCAGTTATAACTTTATAAATGGTTTGTAGGCAAGTAATAGGTCTATACTTTGCTGGGTTAGTAGGGTCGTTAAAATCTTTTGGTAACATATACGTTATTCCTGCAGTGATATACAACGGTATTGTTTGAGGATTATTAATGAAGTTTTGAATATGTTTATATAAATATGGGTGAATATAACTAAATTTCTTTAGCCAAAAATTATGAATATGGTCAGTGCCTGGAGCTTTCCAATTATGGAGATTCTTAATAACTGATTGGAATATGTCAATAGGAATTGTTTCAAACTTCATTGGCTCGGAGTCTGTTAGTCGATATGTTTCATTTTCTATCCAATTAGCATGTGTATTGTGAGTTTTAGGGTTTTCCCATATTTAAGACCAGAAGCTACGCAGCTCATCCGGTGATGGAGCAGATTTAGTTTGATCTTGTTTTTTTGTGCTATCGTCATTAGAGGTGGTTTTGGTGAGATTTCGGTAAAACTGCTTTTCATTTATAGTGAATTGGGTGTTTTGTGTTTTACGGAGAGTACATATTTTATAACGTTTTAATCGGCTACTAGTTACTGATAGCTTTTGTTTTAGTGTATCTAAGAAGTGTTCAAGTTGTGTGTTGTTGTTTTCATGTCTGGTATGAACTTTGTATTCATTTAAAATTTTAGAAATGTGATTATTTAAGCTAGTACTCCTATTTCCCTTTATATATTGGGTTAACCTACCAACTTTTTCCCGAAGTTTCTCTACTTTCCTTTCGAGCCTTATTTGCCATTTGGGTTTTCTAACAGGTATTTGATTCAGATCCTTTTCATTTGGTGTATTTATTTCAATTCGTGACCCATTACATTTAGCCGCTGTAACAGCTGCGCAGTATATAATTGTCTGCAGGGTAAGGAAATCTTGTTCTGCGAATGTGTGGCACGGGAGTATTTTTGTGTTAATATAATGTACTAATTTTGAGAGTTTCCAAGAAGACTTTTGCTTAGGAATATATGGTCGAGAAGTTGGGTCTGTATTTTTAAACTGTTCAAATACTTTTTTGAATGTTTCTTCAATGTGTTCTTGTACTTCGATGTCTTCACCAATATCCTGTTGTACATTAAGGAGATGATCCGGGGAGCTATCTTGGGAGCAGTCAGAAGTTTGGTTACTAACCGGGTGAAGAAGTGGGGTTTGTGTGAGTGTGGGTGCATGTGTAAGTAAATTAATCAGGACAGAATTGTGAGTGCGACTCTCTTCTAAAGCTTGATTTCTAATAATTTCTCTCTCTATTGGTGGTATGCGGTTGTTGCGATGAATAACTCTAACTTGGTCTGAAAGCCTTTGTTCACTAATGAAATTTAGTTCAGGGAACATTTCTGTAAATTTTCTGTGGAGTAGAGGTCTGTAAGAGGTTAGATCTGTTTCATTATTGGTAACTAAGTAATAACACTTGAGAAGTTGTTTATTTACTATATCTGTCCACTGCATTCTTTGTCTTTGTTTACCCCCTTTAGTTATTGTTGGTTTCATGTTAACTAGAATATTGTCTATATGATTAGAATCGATAACTTCGTTATTGACAGACGCTTTTTGAGTTTAAATATATTTGGTGGTCGTATTGGTGTTGGATGTGTTTTGTGATGTATTATAATTATACTCTACTAAGTTATCATTACGTTTATATTGTGACTGACTTTCAATGCTTCGCTTCACTTCCTCCCTAATTTCTTCCATAGTTTCTAATGTTAACAATTTATTCCTTACTATAGCTCTCTTTTGGCTACCTATTTTCTGCTTATCTATTTGGATATGTGGGAATTTTTCTGTAAATTGTAAGTAGAGTAAATCAATATATTTAGAATGTTTTTCTAATTTTGTAACTATTAGGTAAGTGCGCCAAATGAACTTATTCATGTCCTCTGTCCATGTTATTTTCGCACGCTGTCTAATGCCAGTAGTGGGAACAAGATTAGTGACTTTCGCCTCTTGGTCAACAGTTACTGACATTGGTGATATATTTTCTGATGATCGAGATGTGGTTGGTAATTCAAATGAATGTGGTGATGAACTAGGTGATTCGAATAAACTATGGGTGGATGAAATGGATGATGATCGTGATGAAAATGTGATATTTTCCTGACTTGTAACAGTATTCTGGACAAGTGGTAGCGGTACGGTGCCCTCCCCAGAGTACGCAGGGCTGCCCGAGCCTGCTGGTTCGGGGCGGGATTCTCCATTGCTGGTACCCGCCTGGGGTAGTTTATTCCTACTTCTTAAACGCATCGCTATTCTTGTTTTGCTATAGCTCTATTGGTCATTGGTGAGTATTCAGCTTAAAGCTTCCAATGTCCGCCCCTCACGTAGCATAAAGATGGTCATGCCGGACGTGGAGTTAGTCTTTGAGGGGCTTATTATTATTATTATTATTATTATTATTATTATTTTTCCTAATTTAATTTTTACTCTCCCAAAAGGGGTTTTATACAACACTTTCATGCGGGCGTTGGCCAAGCATGGCAGTTGAAGCTATGATGTTTATAAGGATAGAAATTTTCGTACAATTCTGCATGTGTTGAGAATAGCTGCTCTTTGTAGAGTAATATATGTATATGAGTTTATATCCAAAACTTTGAGGCTTTTGTGCAGTGTATGTGGAATGACTCCGGTAGCTGATAGGACTATAGGCACAGTGATTACTGATTTCACCTTCCATTGCGTTTTTATTTCAATTGCTAGCTAGCTCTGTATATTTAGTTAATTCTTCTGTGTGTGTGGTTGTGAGATTATGGGTATTAGGTACAGCTATGTCAATTAGGTATACAATTTGTCTTTTCCTTATCATGCAAGGTTGATTAGCTTGAACTAATAGCTTGAAGCCTTTTGAGTTGAGAACTGTCTGGAGAATGTATTTATAATAAGCTGTTTTTTCCTTAATGAGTTTATGTGTGAATGCAAAATTTTGGGTAGATCATTGCTGCTACTTGATTGTGTCCGTGTTTGTAGTCAGTTTGGACTATTGATCTACATGATCCAGGTGTATGTTAAATTGTTTCTGAGGAGGCTTTATATTTTCTGCAGGAGTCGTCAGGATAATTTGGCACCTTCATAATGTGTTTCTATTACTTGATCTTGTATTGCAAGAATGAACCCTTCCGTCTCTGAGAATAGTTCTCCATGTTTGAGCCATTCGTTCGACGTTGGGTTATTCAAGTCATGAAGGTGACGCCCGTTTAATGCTTTTAGGGACTATTCATTTAATTTGGTTTCTTTGTCAGTCTGTATTTCATTTCTTTGTTGAGTTTTGTTGTAAAGATTGAGTGGAGTGAGTTTTTTGTCATTTATCATTATAGCCTTATGCAAAGGCGATGTTAAGGATTTGTTGTGAAAATAGGTTCTTAAGTTCGTTATCTGTTTATTGTGTAAGTTTAGAATGTCAATTAATCCCCTGCCTCCTGAGTCTCGTGGTAATGTCAGTCTTTGGATACAAGATCTTGGGTGATTTTTTCTATGTCGAGTCATTGTGGTGTTTATCAATCTTTGTATGGATTTAAGTTCTGTTTTACTCCAGTTGATTATGCCAAATGAATATATAAGAGTAGGAATTGCATATGAATTAATGGCTTTGAAGGTATTTTTTGAGTAGAGACGACTATTTAGTATATTAATGAGTCTCTGTTTGAAATGTTTTATTAATGTGTTCTTGATTTCTTTATGTTGTGTTTGTTGACCTTGATTGTAACCTAAATATTTATATACCTCGTTCTCTTTTAATGCTTCTATAATACCAGTTTGCATATGATACTGAGATGGAGAGTTTTTTCCGGCCTTCATTGAAGTAGTTCTACACTTGTCGATTCCGAACTCCATACATATATCCTTTGAAAATGCTTCCGTTGTAAGGGCCATTTGCTGTAGTTCTTTCTCAGTGGAGCCATAAATCTTTATGTCATCCATGTATAGAAGGTGATTTAATTTATGCATATAATAGTTATTTGGTAAATCTGTTTCATTTTCATTATTTTTAACATTGTATCCAACATTTATAGAATTCAACATATTTGATAATGGATTTAATGCTAGGCAAAACCAAAGGGGGCTTAGTGCATCCCCTTGGAATATACCTCTTTGTATTTTAATTGGTTCAGTTATGACTATGTCTGTGTCAGTGGTTAATCTCAGTCTTGTGGTCCATTTTGTCATTATGCTTTGTAAAAAAGATATAACTACGGGGTGAATACGGTAAATGTCTAAAATTTTAAGTAACCAGGTATGAGGCACGGAATCAAACGCCTTCGTGTAGTCTATGTACATAGAATATAGATTTGACTTCCTTTGTTGGACCTGATTGAGTATTATTGAATCTATTGTGAGTTGTTCCTTACATCCATGACTGAACTTCCTACAACCTTTCTGTTGTTCAGTCATTATGTTATTTTTATCTATGTGGTTATATATTATATGAGATAAACAAGATGTAATTATTTTGTAGAAAGTCTGAAGACAGGTTATAGGCCTATATTTTGCGGGATCGGATGAGTCACTTAAATCTTTTGACATCATGTAAGTTGTCCCTGTAGCAATGTAATCTGGTAAGGTGTGCGGCATAGTTATAAATTGATTAACGTATTTATAGAGAAATGGATGGGCAGTCGTAAATTTTTTATACCAAAAATTATGAATATTATCTGACCCTGGGGCCTTCCAGTTATGAAGTTTTTTAATAACATCATGAAACACTTCTGCGGGTATACATTGGAAGTCCATTTGTTCGCAGCCTGAGTAATTGTTTTGCTCATTTATTATCCAGTCAGCCTCCTTGTTGTGCTGAACCGGGTTCTCCCAAATATTTGCCCAATATCTACGTAATTCATCTGCAGGTGGTGAATTTTGTCCAATATTGGAATTTATTCTATTTTTCGAGGTGGCAGAGGGTTGAGAGTTGTGTGAAGTATTTATAGTAGAAATTCTTAAATTGCGGTAGAACTGTTTCTCATTTTTTGAAAATAGGTGATTTTGTTGTTTTCTTAATGTGCAATTAACATATCTCTTAAGTCGGTTACTCACAGTAGTAAGTTTTTGTTTTAAGGTGTCTAAGAACTCGGGTAAACGTGTGTTAGGGTTTTCATGGGTGGCATGTATCTTATAACGACTTTGAATATATTTTACATGTTTTTCTATTTTCCTACTTTTATTACCTATAATATATTGTGTTAGTCTGCCTATTTGTGCTCTTAGTACTTCTACTCTACGTTCCAATCTTTCTTGCCACCTAGGTTTTCTTTTCTGATGCATACAATTGTTATTTTCTCTTAATATATCAATTCTGGCTCCGTTGCATTTAGCTGCCGTCCATGCTGCACAATATAATACCGTTTGTAATGTAATAAATTCTGTATTTATATTTATGTGATTGGGTAAAATATTTTTATTAATATAATTTATTATAGAAGCAAATTTTATTGATGACTTTTGTTTAGGGATATAACTTCTTTTAATGGGGTTGCTATTTTTAAAATAAGCGTAAACATTCTTGAACGTTTCTTCTATTTCTGCGGCATTGTGCTGACTGGGATGTGTTATTACTGGGTTTGAAGTATTTTCATTAATGTTACCTAAATTGTGAAATATTTCAGTGTCAATATTACTGGGGCTTTCAGTGTCAATATTATTGTAGGTTTCATTATTATTAGTGGTGGCTTATTATTATTTCTCTGGTCTCCTACTCTCTGACGGGTGATTATATGCATTTCTGGAAATCTTTCAATAAACTTAGTGTGTAGTAGTGGTAGATAGCCACTAATGTCAGTTTCCATTAAGGTAATCTGAAGATAGGTGCGTAGGATAAATTCATTCATTGCTTTACTCCATTTTTTACGCGTTAGAAAGCCTGTGGTGGTGGGTGCAAGATTAGTAACTGAATCAGTTTCTCGCACAACATCCTCCCTTGGCTCATTGCTGTTAGTTAAATTTAAATTACTAGATGGTGAAATGCTTGTAGATGGCATACTTTCGACTGATGTTAAGTCGTGATTATAAACTGCAGCAGTCTTAGACTAGGCAGAGTTTTGCGACACGGTGTCCCCCCCAGAATACGTGGGACAGCACGGGGCGAGATTCT